>CAEFZY010075472.1:0-11482 GCA_903066815.1 Brachyrhaphis roseni
ACACAATAGAACGAAGTAATAAACGAAGTCTGCCTTGAGAGCCGCACCACTCAATACTCAGATCCATGAACGAGATGTAGCAAATATGAACGGGAAGCCACCCAGTGGCTGAAATAAATTACTACATTTAAAACACCTTAATAAAGTGTTTTAAAGTGTCTTTCTAAGACACTTTAAAACATATATAAGGCGCACCGGATTATAAGGCGCACTGTCGGCTTTTGAGAAAATTGAAGGCTTTTAGGTGCGCCTTATAGTGCGGAAAATACGGTAACATATTGATAATGAAAGTTCGTCCTGTCAAAAACTTATAAACTTGAATTTTGTAAAGAACGCTCCACACTGGAACTGGAAGACATCCAAAATAAAACGAAACCAAACACAAAAAAATGAAATGGAAATTAAAACAACACACAACAGAAACCATAGATAAAATGGATTATGAAGTCTCCAAACAAAAATGTCCTTCATAAATGACTCAGCTCATTTCAATTTGTAACATGATTAATTAATTATTTGATTGATTGATTAATTATTGCAACATGCTTACGCAGGAGTCCTGTTTATTGTAGAGTTTAAGTAATTTCAAAGCGTTCCTGTTTGGTGCTTTTAATGTCGGCACGTGTGTTGAGCCTAAGCTGTGCAACAAGAAAAGCAGACCTAACTAAAACAGACATGAAGGCAGCTCTCATCCACCATGGCCCACAAAGTAAGCTAATGAGGACAGACAGCGCAGGTGCTGGGACGACTATTAAAAATCTCATTACAGTCTGGAGGCTGATGTTGTCAGCTGCTTCTGGGTGCCTGCGGTCTCTAAAAATCTCAGCGCGGGTGAGGAGGAAAAGCTAAAAAGTCGCGACACCTGTCCTCCTCCGGTGTTTGGACCGTGGCCTGCTGGTCGCAACGAGACTCGCCGTCCGTCACATCTGTTGTGTTCACAGGATTCTTCTGCCGGGTGGTTAATCTGACTCACAGGGCATCCACTCAAAGTGATGCTTGAAATGATGGGGTTGCTGTGGACAGAGTGCTAACTATGAGTCAAGGGGACAGGAGAAATGGCGTTTGGCCTTTCTGTGGCTGTTCTGTGGTCTGGGTACATGTTCATCCTTTTTTTTTTTTTCTTTATCGGAAAAGAGGAATAACATGTATGTTTTGTACCGTGACAGAAAATCCATAGATAGAGAAAGTCGAAAGAACTCCACACCGAAGCAATGCAAAAGTGTCTATAGTGACTAAGCTCATCTCAATGAGCAATCAATCAATCAATCAATTACACGATGAATTAAAATGAACTTGATAATTTCCACTTTGATGATTAATGCCTTTTTAGAGATTTCACGCAGTTTCAGTTGTGTGTGTTAATTTCTGTTTTATTTATCGTTTTATTTCGAGCACTTAACATGTCTTCCGTTTCCGATGCATAGTGTTTTGTACAGAATTAAAGTTTATTAGTCTCTGACAGGGCGAACGTCTCTTTGGAAATGCATTTTATTTTTAGCTTAACTTTCTGGTGGGAGCTTTTTTTTGTTCAAAATGAGTCCTGCCACAGGTAAAACACTGACTGCTCATAACCTCACCACATAACTCCACTTCAGAAAAATCTAAGAGATCACTTTAAAGTTAAATGCATAAACATTTGCTTATTTTATTTGCTAATAAAGGTTCCAGAATGCAGATCTAATCCAGAATCTAATCAAACTGTAGTCATGTATGTCATAAGCATCCAAAGATATTAATAATCAAAAGAAAAGTTTATAAACTTAAATTAACTTTAACCCCAATATCATTATTAGACTCCGACACATAACAACCTGGGACTTTTCCTTTCTTATGCATTCCTCAGCTAGTTCTCCTCTCAATTTTTCTTCCTTAATGACAAATTAATAGAAGCCCAGAAGCCTTTAACAGCTACATGGCGCAGATCCCAGAGTGTGTCATTTCTGCTATCAGTGATTCTGAGCCGATAGGACGCGGCCGCTCCGCTGCCTGAGAACGCGGCGTGAAGAGACGGCCGACGGGGCGGCGTCTTGGAGAGAATGAATTTTCACAGTGGGCGTTTAGCCGGATGATGCTCCATCACTGGCAGCGGCGTTCACCCCTCGAGCTGCATGTAAGGAGATTAGCTGTGCAAATGTTAATGGAAGACGGAGATGAAGAGCGGGAAAATGAGAGCAAGGGAGTGACCCCCAAATGCCCGAAGAGAGGAAGTGAAACATTGACTGGGCAAGGAGAAGAGGATTAGTCATTATCAGTGTAATGAGCCTCCTACTTCAGTTCACACAGGAAACCCTGGCTTCCAGACAGAAGGTGTTTTTATGTTGACGTATTAGTGAATTATAGGGGTGAAATAATACATCCAGCTCACAGGATGAAGATTATACATCTTACTCTCAAACCAGATGAAACAAGGTTTATACATTTGGGAAATTTAATTATTTGTTTGATTTTTTTATCACAAAGTGTTAAAGAATCTGTGATTAGTGTAGAATATGGCAGTCCAAATTGGACCAGATATTTTATTCATTTGTCCCTCTCCTAGATAACTTTGGCAACACAATAGGGAAACTCAAGAACTATTTCCTTTTTTGCTTCATAATAAGAATAATATAATAGCCTAAAGTCCACTCCGTCATATCCTGGGCTCACAAAGTCAAATGCTAGCAGCAACCGGAAGCTAACTACGCTAGCAACAAATCTAGCAACTTTTTCTGGTGTTATTGCTGAATTTTTGGGACTTTTATTAGAAAGCACATTTGACTCTTTCTCTTTTCAGTGAGTAGATGCTACCATAGATTCCTATCCTTTCCCAAAACACTCACAGGCGGCACAGTCCTCCCTCAGAGGAGGATATGTGAAACTGAGTCCTGTGTGGACAAAGCCGTGGCTGCCTGGGTTCTTCTGTTGTTGGTTCTTAAGAGAACCATAGGGTTAAAATCAAACCAGATTCAAGAAAACTAGGCTAAAACAATGAATAAAAGCTAAAATCTTAATGCTTGCCATAGTGTCGCTGTTACATCTCTGTGGATTGTTAAACCTCCTTTGTGCATTATTGATGACGGCAGATTTTGTTGGTGAATTATGCACAGGCCGCTTTAGGCTCTGCTCGTGGGAAAAGACTCGTCTTGCGTGGGGTCTCGTTAAACATGGAGGAGAATCCAAACTCCTGGAAACGTTTTAAACAACAGCACTGAGACGGTTGCTTTAATGTTTCTGTAATCTTTAATCTCTGAGGACGTTGTCATCCTGCGTAAACAACCACATGCTTTCATGCTCTAGTCACCAACATGAAACCACTACTCTCTCTTTGCTAGTTTAGCATCTTTTTATATATATATATATATATATATATATAAAAACAGAGGCTAATGTTTGGTTTATGTGTGTTTTGTTGTGCCTAAACTGATTGTTTAAAGATTAAGAAAGAAAGAAAAAAGACCCTGAAACCTTAAAAACAGCAGTGCAGTTTTTAAAAGTAGGTTACAGAGCTCTAAAGCTATCTCTGCAGTGGAGGTAATGAGGCTTTTTTTCTTCTTCTTCTTCTCCAGATGTGTCTTTTCAATTAGCTAAAAGAGGTGTGTGTTATCGCTTTTCTTTTCCACTTTAAGTGACTGCGTACCCACTTCCTCCGCTCCTTCTTCCCCGTGGAGACATTGTTCCAAACGGCCTGTCTCAACATTAAAACCTTTTCCTATCGGCGAGTCGCTTAATAGGAAACGTATGAAACGGTCCCCAGAGCTGCCGGTGAATTATTCATGACCAGGACACGGGTGTTTCCACTCGGCTTAATTACGGAGGCGATTGGTGCCCCCATAAATACCGGGGACATTCTAAGCGGAACCCCTCCCAAAATTCATCCAAAAACACTCATTTTTTTTGTGTCTGTGTTTGTTTTTGTGGTTTTTTAGCGTTTTCTTCTTTCACCCTGAAGCCACCTGGCTTGGCGACTCTTTGCATTAATGCAAATGCAATAAACTGTTCAGCTGAAGTTTAAAAAATAAATAAAATAAAATTTCTCCTCCAGGGGCCGGTAGCAGCCAGACATAAAATCCCAAGAACATGATTGATGTCACAGGAGTGAAATCTATCACCCCGGCAACAGATGAAAATGCAAATGAACGCGTGGCGACGTGTGAATTTCGTGCACCGCTAACTTTTGTACTGACGTTTCCCATCAGTCATCGCAGGAACTGTGACAACTTGTTTGTGTTGCATGTGCAGTCACTTTGTGTTATGAGCAAAAAACCAAATGTCAGTGGATTTTATTGGGATTTAATGTGGAATTTTGGGGGTGATGTATTATGCAGGGCCGGATTTAGAAGGATGGGGGCCCCGGGCTAGAGAGAGTTTTGTTGTCTTAAGCAACAAAACTCTAAAACATAAGCAATAAAAAACCCAAACAACCAAAAACGCCTGAAAAGGTACACCCAAATTAAATCAGCTGCTGTTCTTGAACAATTTGGAGTACATGCAAAAGCTTCGTCTCTTTTTGAAGATGACAAGATAAATTTTCTATTTTTGTAGTCAAAAATACTTTAAACGTAAGTAGTTTGTAGCTATTATGTTTGTAACACAATAGAAATTGAAAAATGTTGCTTCACCCAGATTTTTCATTTTTATTTCTTGTAAATGCACATTGAGTGGAAAATACAATAAATCTGTAGAATAAAGTGTTCTGCTTGTGGATTTCAAGACTGATCAAAGTAGCACAAAAAAGAAATGTTTATTTTTGAGGATGTACAGGTGTCGTCCAAGTGTGTCATTTGGACAACATCTGATATACAAACTTCAAATGACTGTAACTCCTCAGTGCTTCAGCATAAAGTCATCAATGAGGCTCTAATGACAGATAATGGCCAGAGGAGTCCTCTGGTAGACACAATATTACTGTTAGTGGAAATTACTTACAATTATAGAAGTAAAATAGCATATTTGGGGAAAAGGGGGGGTTAGTGTACAGTCAGATCTCCTCCTCCTTTTTGCAATATGCTGTCTGTCCGTCCGCCCCCCCCAGCACTCAACAGTAGCTGGATGGATGTTGCAAAAAAAGGTGCATTAAGCAGAAAATTATTTTTAAAAAGAAGAAGAAGAACTCAGCTGCTCCTCTTGTTCTGAACGGTTTGTTCAGAACAAGAACCAACCGTCTTAGAGACTGTTTTTACCCGATAGCAATAACAAAACTAAATGCAATCAAAAAATAACCATTAATCATCATGTATGATGTGTGTCAGCTGTTTGTTGTTTGTTTCTTGCACTGTATGTAGGTTGTGAGACGGTTGTTTTTCTTGTTTTGTTTTGGGCGTGTGCACTGACCGATGGCGCTTTTTTGAATTTCGTTGTTCTTGTGACAATGACAATAAAGATCTTATTTTATCTTAACTTTAAAGGATCCCAGCTCCGTCTTGCCCTCCAACCCATTCGCCGCAGAGGCCCTGTCCTCCCATCTGCCGAGCGGCCACTTCCTGCTCCGAAAAGAGCCTCCACTTTCCTGTGACCTGCTTTTCGGGGACGGAGCTCTGCGGGCTTTAGGAACAGACGCCGTGGAAAAACGCCTCCAGACAACCGAGCGCCTCTCGTTTTCATCTGCTCCATCGCCAAACGTCTGCTAACCGGGCGAAGCAGGAGCTTCCCCTCATGCTTGTGTCGCAAGGACGGAGAAAGGAAAGCTGCTTTTTTTTTTTTAGGTCAGCTTGGAAGGGCAGGAAGCGAGGGAACCTGCCTGATCCGTGACAAAAACCAGCAGAGTTTGAACTGAACAGAGTGAATGTGATTGGTGAGATCTTGAAGTGAGAGAAGCAGCAGATGGATCTGGGCTGGAAGGAGTTTGTCAGGAGTAGAGGAGTCCGCTTTTTTTTTTTTTCCAGTTCGAATACAATAAAAGTCTAGCCTATACTCTGAAGAAATATTGGGATTTTTTTTTAGGGGAAGCATCTCATAACGCAGATTGAATATTAATGAAGACGGAGCCGGGAGGCTGCTAACTTAACGCAGCGCGAGGAAGGACGCGAAATCTTCCCAGCGGGCCGTATAAATCTAATTACTCTTGGTTTATCTAATCTGTGCACAAATTCAAGCTAAAAAGTAAAAAACAAAATTACTTCTGGCAAAACAGAAATACCACAAAAAAAAAAATGTTCTGCTCTCTATTCTTGAGTTTTCCTACCGATTTGTTCTAGCTGACAAATGTCTTCGTACGTTGTAGCCGCATTTCGGTGAGCCGTACTGGGAGTGCGCTGAGAGTACATAGCTGTGAAGCCGAAGCAAAAAGAACAGACTGGTTTTCCAAAGCACGATGCAGGAAAATTCAAGGGATAAATACAAATAGATCTGGACTTTATGAAAAATTGGCAAGAAGAAAGCCATTGTTGGGGGTAAAAAAAAACAAAACAACAACTATACTTTCAATCCGTTCTGATTGGGATGAAATGGTTCTTCAAAGAATGAGTGGAAATGACTGTAAAATTGACTGCGTGGCAGACAAAGTGTGCAGAAAGATGATCCTATAAAATGAGGGGCTGAATGTATATAACAACATGATCCATTGTATGAGTAAGATTTATAAATCTTTATCTTTTTACAAAGTATTCATAAACCTAATTCGACTACGTTTGTGTGGCAAAATGTTGTTTTTTCATTCTTTGGCTTTGAAGATAAAAATGAATGTCTAAAGGTAACTTTGAGTTTGTGGAAGTGTTGGGATGGGGAGTGGTTGAACTTTAAACTTTCATTAATATCTTCAAAGCCAAAGCAGCACAAACAAAACATTTTGACGCACAAACGTATTCGAGTTGATTGACGCCAATTTTGTCTGACTCAAAGAAGGTGGGGAGGGCTGGCTGACCTTTCATGACCTCTGGAAACAACAATTTGAACAATTTCATTAACTAACCTTAATTAGTGGCTTTTTAAATGTGAATTGTTGCTCTGTGTGGCGTAAAACGTTAATTTTGCACAAGAATCCTGGTGACGGTGTTGAGGTTTGCATAACCCAAGACATTTTTTTAGACATAAACTTGTCTATCTGTAGACTTTTTTATACACTGTGACAAATAATAGTTAAATCACTGCATGAGGGAGAAAAAAAAAGAGATGTTTTTTCCAGTAACGACAATCTCTTGAGACTCTAAAATATGAGTCCCTGGTTAACAGAGGAAGCCCTGAACAAGGCTAAAAACTTTACGTTCAGATCTTTGCTCAGCTGTTGCCAGCTCAGACCGTCCCCAGTTGCGTGGACTCATGTCGGCGGCAGCTGTCACGTTTTTTTTTTCCTTTCCCAAACTCTGGAGTTCAAAGGTCAGCTGTCGGCCCCAGCAGGCCGACTCCCATTTGGTCGACTAACGTCAGATTCCAGAGGCCCGGCTGTCACCGAGGAGCGTGTGTTGGATTGTTTTCACAGCGTTTTCCACCGGAACGGCTAGAAGCTGGGATTTATTGCGCTCTTCCGCAGCCGAGACAGTTTTTCTTCCTTTTTGTCGGGAAGCGCCCCAAAGAAACCCACCGCCAGAAGACAACATGCCCACCAACTCGACGGTCGTTTGAGTTGAACCCAACGAGGTTCCCAGAGGGTCACAGGGTCGGGCCCCGTTCTCGCTCTCTCACCTCCATGTTCACACGGCCTCACTCTACATACATGCAAACAAGTCATCTCTTCTTTCCTGCTATCCAAACAGAAGTCCTTCTGTGTCATCGCACACATCCACGACAGTGGCATTTCCTGTCATGTGTGCTGAACTCAGCTCTCAACAGGAGCCCAGCAGCTGTAATCCAATAATAACGATGCAAAGTTCTCTCATGCCGTTCTAGATGTTTTTATCGTATCTTTTACTTTCGGTGCCCGTCACATCTCGACAGTACAGCTTGAGGACGCAGTAGTTTTTAACTTTATGACTTAAACTTGAACTTAAAGAGACTTTTTATGCCGAAAAATAGCTGCACACTCTTGTTGTTGCACTTACACTGAACTCAATATTCGTACCAAGCTATACAAACTGTGCAAACCTGCTGCTATATGTACTTCCTGTTCATCTTAGTGCTTTTGTCTTTACTGGTTTGGGACAAGCTGCCAAAGCAGTGGCCTAATCACTAACCTAGACTAGTGTGCATAAGACTGTCATAAACATGACATAACACCTGTTAGAACGTGAAGGAGTCTATATGAATGTTTACGACTGTTGTCATGACGTGTCATTCTGTCAACAATGACACTTTCAATGCAAAGTTGCTCTAAAGGTTTCATTAAAAGTCTGTTAAAAGTGTCAACTTTGCATTAAAAGTGTCATTATTGACCGAATGACACTTAATGTTCGTCAACATTCATATAGACTCCTTCATGTTTATGACAGTCTCATGTCAGTGTTATGCACACCTCTTCAAATAAAGTGCTGACTAATTTTGAAAACCTTAGTTATTTTAAGTCACTGTAGACGTTGGCTACAGAATTTGTCTTACTGATATCTGGTTTGTTGTTGAACTCTTCACAGTAAGAAAGTCCTGAGGACTTTAGAGACAATGGGCTTTGTGTGTGTGTGTCTTCTATTTTAGTCCAAGCTCCTGAAAGCGTCCCCATGTGTTTGTAGCTCTAATGTGTTTGTCCTCCACAGGGTCAGCTGTCCCAAGCCTTAAACGGTCTGTCAGACAGAGCCACCGAAGCAAAAGAGTTCCTGGTTCAGCTGAGAAACATGGTGCAGCACATCCAGGTACTCACCCATCCACCCAGACCAAAACACGCTTACGGTTTTCTTTATTGCAACCTCCAAAAAGTTACTTGATCTTGCTGTTTTCTTACCAAGCCCATAGGTTAAAATCTTTAACTTATGACATGCTGCTTGATTTAAAATAAAAAAAGAAGGAGAAAAAAGAACCTCTAAAGACACGACTGAACGTCTCTGCTGGATCTGTGTTTATGCTGATGACGTTGTGGTTTGTGCTGGATTAGGAAGCTCACGTGAAGACAAAGCTAGACGAAGCTGTGGTCAGCCTAACTGGTGATTAGAGGAGGAATGTGGGATTAAAGGCTTCCATTGATAATCATCCCACAGACTTAGATACACCAGAGTGTGTGTGTGTGTGTGTGTGTGTGTGTGTGTTTACTCTGTGTAGTAGTAGAGAAGCAAATAATACAGACGTGTGAAAATGGACAGCAAAATGTTTCGAGGTCTAAAAATATTATTCTAATTTAGACTGTTTATTTAATAATAATTGTTATATTTATATTATGATATGATACGTTTAGATTTTTATTTTTGAATAATAAAAATAAATATTCAAGAGAGTTATTAAGGCTGTAAAATTCTGGGAATTTTTCTTTTAGAAATTCATAAGATATTCCGTGAAGAAACGACAATAAAAACGGAATTTAAAATGTTCAAAGCTCGCCCTGGACGGGATATATTAATCGATCGATCGATTTATCTGATATTATTCATAGAGCATTTTTCATTCAATGAAATTTGACATTTGACAATCGCACCAAAAATTCCTGAGGTATGTAAAAAAAAAAAAAAAAACACAAATTATTAGGAAGCTAAAACAAAGTGAGAAAGAAAGTGAATTTGTAAAAAAAAAAAAAAAAAGGAAAAACCAGAAAACGAAATAAAGACATTCAAACTCTGGAATGCTAAAAACACCTTTAACATTTGACCATAATACAGAAAAACAGAGATAATGGGTCCAATTGTATTGAATTTATTGGGGTCTCTTCCCTGTGCTAAAAACGAGATAAAATAAAATAATATTAAAGCCATTCGGATCATAGAAGTAACGGCAGAAAACAAACAAAAAATAAAATCCCTTAGAATTTGATGAGCAGAAAAAAAAATATATAACATTTTTGTACATCAGGTAAAATAAGTTTTTTATTTATTTATTTTAAAAAAAAAAAACCCATCACAGATTGTGGGAGACCTCATGTCTGTGGGGTTTTTTGTTGTTTTTTTCACCCCTCAGGAAAACGGCGTGGAATTTGAGGCCTGTTTGGTGGCGCAGTGCGACGCGCTGATCGACGCCTTGAACCGGCGCAAAGCCCAGCTGCTGGCCCAAGTGAACAAGGAGCACGAACACAAGCTTAAGGTGGGTAAAAGTGACAAGAAAAACATTTGACGTCATGTGCGTTAAAACAGGCCGAAACGACGTCCATCTGCTTCCCCCGTCACAGCGCTCTGCTTCAAACAAAAATGAGACAGAATGGTGACTCTCTCTGCAAATCAGGCCTCAAATTGAAATGGAAAACAGAAACCAGAGCCTCTCTAGCATCTGAGAAAATCGAATTGAGCTGCCGTAAACTGAAGCTGCTACTTGCCCAGAGGGGAGCAAGTCTGTCCTTGTTGACGGCAACGTAAAATGTTTTCATCTGCAGCTCAGTTGCTTAAGAAGATCCTTCTTTTTGGGAGGTCTTTTTTGAGGTTACACGTTTCATCCATTGAATGTTTGAGTTGTCGTTTGAACTCTATGAGGATTTGTGAAATCGCAGTCTGCGTCTTTGTTCATTTTTGATACATTCATTGCTTCGTTTTCCTTTAAACAGCACCCGCGGGAAACTGAACACGAGATAAGAGAGGAGAGAAAAGGAGAGAGACACGTTTGTTTTGCAACGGCGTCCAATTTCATGCTTGAGCTCTGTGCAGAATCGGAGCTTCACACGTGTAGGTGGGGTGAAGAACACAGCCTGCGCACGGCGGCGTGTGAGCGGAACCACACACTCACAAACACGCGTTCCACGCTTTCCACCACCTGCCGTTCTGGGTTTTGCGCAGCTGCGTCTTCGCACTGAGGCGTTTTCTACCATCATTTGTTCCTTTTTACCCATCGTAGAGTTGTATTTTATTGGGATTTTATATATTGGGTCTACGCTTTAGTTGGCATTCAACTCCCCTGATTCACTTTGCTTGTAAAACAGGCGCCGTGCTTTAGCCGCAGGAGTTTCCCCACCCAGTTTGCTGATGCAACTCAGGATTTCTCCCGTTAAATGAAGACGTCAGTCGGGATGGAGACAGTTTTGTAGAATCCCCAACAGGAGTTTGTACGCATGCGCAGTCGCTAGGCTTTTTTTTTTCCTGCCTCGTCGCTCTGCAGTTTTAACAGCAGCACTCAGCAGACTCCTCCATTAATTGAGTTACACTTAAACAGCAGGATGCAGTTTAGCGTCGGAAAGTCAGACACAGACCTGAAATCTGTCCTCAGATGATGAGAGGCGTGTGGCGCGGCCTCCCGCTGCTCTCCAAAACGCTGAAGCCTGGCTGTCGCCATGGTGACCTGCTTCGCTTGCTGTTGCGGAGCCATGGAGACGAAAGGCAGTCCTCCATCACATGAGTCAGGCTAATATATTTTATTTAATCTGAGGCAGAGGTTTGTTTTATGGAGGTTTGTTACATGGAAAGGTGTTACAAAGGCTCCTCTAGAGCTAACGCCCCCCCCCCCCCCCCCCCCCCCACCACCCCCCCCCCCACCCCCCCCCCCCCCCCCCACACCCCCCCCCCCCCCCCCCCCT
>CAEFZY010075473.1:0-13657 GCA_903066815.1 Brachyrhaphis roseni
TATACAGGTAACCACTTTTATGAATACAGAGTTGCACTTTGTATACAGGTAACCACTTTTATGAATACAGAGTTGCACTTTGTTGTGTTTACTTTACTACCTTGAGAGAACAAGATTAACATGAAGAAAATGAAGAATTACTCTCCATCTATGACTTTTTATTACGTTACAAAGGAACACTTTTTACATGTTTGAACAATCGGAGTTAAGCAGAAATTATCACCTTTGATTAGATTTGGTTAGCAGACTTTCTCACTTAGCAAGCGTCTCCTTTCCTTTGCTTTTTTTTTTTCTTAGTTTTTTCTGCTTATTAGCAACAGTTGGTTTCAGGCGTGCTTGGGAAGATCGGATCCAGCTTATAGAATACAACAAGGACTCGCAGCAGTGTGCATAACTTAGTCAGTCTTGCTCGCAGCAGAGGAGGAATCAAATTGAGATTTGTTTATTTGGTTTTGTCAGAATGTGAGGTTGGAGGCAGGTTTCACTGCCACTGGTAAAAATCTGAATCACCACAGCTCTTCCTCATGTCCTTTTATTACGGAGCCTATAAATATTCGACTCGCCAAGGTTGAAAATAAAATGTGCGCTTTTTCCATGTTTTTTTTTAGGATTTTCCAAAGAGCTGGTGCAGAGTAAAATTAGAATCAGCTTAGCTTAATTTACAAAACACTAAATCAGCCTTAGTGGAGATTGTGCCGTTTTTGTTTTTCATTTCTTTTTCTTCTCTGTTGTTGTAAATGTCACTGAAAAACATTAGTAGCACTTAACACTGAACAACTCGGCTATTTCAGTTCATAATGGACTACTAAAAATTTCCATAATTTAAAATTAATGTTCACATTAACTCAGATGATGGTGCTTTTTTGCAATTTGGTGTTTAAAATAAAGTATTTTCTTTTCCCTGTTTAACTTTTTCCACAAACTATTAGCTTATGCTAATGATTTCTAGTAAATTTCCTTCATTGGTGGGTCTGGTCTTTATTTATGTGTAGAGATGCACCGATCAGGTTTTTTTCCTCAGCTGATACAGATTTACAGTTTCCTTTATTTTTATGTCTGTCCTGCTAACAGTTTTGATTCATTCTATATTTTTTAAGAACTGTGGTTGTGTTGTTTCTCCAAAAATTGTTGGAGTTTTTACTGCATTTAATAAATATAGAGAAATCCAATTTTTTTGTATTTTACCCACAGATCACTGATCAGAGCCAATTTAAAAAATTGTCTGATTCCATCCTCTGACACTTTCACAATTCATTCATGAAAACCAATCACTTTGGACTCGCATATTGCATTTTTTTTTTTGCCATAAAATGTGGATCCACTCTATAATGCACTCTTAAATATCTTGTTTATAGATTCAAGCAGCGACGATCTGCCTCTGCCCGGCGGGAAGACTGACTTTTGGAAATTGCTTTCTGTGCTACAGCTCTTTGGGTCGCAGTCGCTCATAATTGTTTACAGTCTTAAACAAACTCGTAAAGTGACTCTGCTCTTCGCACTGCCAGTGTTGCTGCGTCAACACCCACACTGAGGAATGTCGAGGTTAAATTGTCAGGTTGTTTCCAAAGGCATTTTAAAAAATCGTGACATAAAAAGAAAAGATTACGTTTTGGCGTTACCTTTCGTTTAATGTGTTAATCTATATCCATCTTTTTTGAAAGTCGTAAGAACACGTCGGTCTACGTCGCATCTGATGAGGGAAACGTTAAATTTTTCATTTTGTTTGTCAGAACCAGAGTCTGTAGGTAAATTCAGTCCCACTTGCAGAATCTAATTTATTCCAGCTTTTATTTATTTATTTTTTTAAATACGGGACTTTTGATTGTATATCTGCTACAAAGGCTGAAATCAAATCTTTCACATCATCCCTGTGTGGTTCCTTCTCTGGGAGAGTTTTACAGCATAATAAATGGAATAGAATGGAGCAATTGTGTGCAGCCCTATGGAGTGGGTTTGTAATGAAAGAGCGTATTTAATTTAGTTGTAAATTGATGTCAGTTCTGCTTAGCAAAACAAATAGCAGCTTTGGTGGAGGATGCACTTTTTAAAATACCCCTCTAGTTTTAAATATACACAGAAAATGTTTTTCTTCTTGTGAAAATTGCAACAACTATTGTATGTTTTTTTCTATTTTACCTGTACGACAAACTAAAAACATGATATTTTAATGAAACTAGCAAAGCAGTCTGATTTCAGTACAAAGTGGATTCAGATCACTGTAGAGTCAAAAGATGAAAAGGGTGTTGCTTGGTTAAAGGGAAGAAAAAGTGCAAATAATGCCATTAACGTTTCAGGTTGATCGCCTTTATCTGGATTTTTCTGGGTATGTTTTTTCAGCCACACCAAGATAAGAATGACTCTCGCTTAATTCCACCAAATTTAATAATGTAATGATTTTTTTAGTCCACTCTTTAGTAAAGGTCAATGGATGTTTGTGTTCCAATTTACTATTAAATTAGAAGCAAAAACATGGCTGATGAAAGATGAATATTTTGTAGCATACCTTACATTTTCTACTTGAAGATTTTAATTTGTCTTTTTTTGTCAAAATCGAATTATGATCAAGGTCCATCCGATCTAGGTCCGTTAAATATCTATTGTGTTATATCAGAACCTTGCTTTCAGTATATTCTCTGATATTTTATGGGATTACAACTTGAGGTCCACATGGGATATCAACGTAAGCTTCAACATAGCAGAGAATGTTAACCCATTAAAATGTTGAGGAGTTTTCACAGAATACGGTTAACTGTTTCAGACATCTAAACTATGAGCATCCGTCCATTTTCTTACACCCTTGTCCCTAATGGGGTCGGGAGGTTCTGGTGTCTATCTCCAGCTAACGTTCCGGGCGAGAGGCGGGGTCACCCTGGACAGGTCGCCAGTCTGTCACAGGGCAACACAGAAACAGACAGGACAAACAACCATGCACACACACACTCACATCTAGGGACAATTTAGAGAGACCAATTAACCTGTCAGTGGGAGGAAGCCGGAGAGAACCCACCATGCACAGGGAGAACATGCTAACTCCTTGCAGAAAGACCCCGGGCCGGGAATCGAACCCAGGACCTTTTTGCTGCAAAGCAACAGTGCTACCAACTGCACCACTGTGCAGCCCCATTTAGAATATAAATGAGCAAAACTAAGACTACTTTTTGAGAAAATGAGAACCTCATTAAAGGTCATTGAGTTGCTCCTGCCTTGTTTTAGCCACACAGATACTGCAGTATTGGTAAAATGCTTCATGGCCTGGCTATCAGCTCTTCTTTCAGTAAACATAATTGAGTCTGCCCCATTTAAAACGTTTATTGTTGCAAGGTGTGCATATGCAGACGTGGCGGACCACGGGGCGTAATGGGTTTGTTTAGCTTTAAGAGACCTGCAGGATCCACAGAGCCATCCAGATGGATATTACGTGAGTCCTGAGCTGCAGGCTTTTATTGTATTATGTGCTAATCAAGCGATCAGTTTATTCTTGGGAACCCCAGTAAGGTAAGCGAAAAAACAAATAAAGTCAGGTATGCAGGAGTTGTTTTTGTCTCCAGGGCCCCTGCAGCTCTTTATTACAAGCCAGTGGAGGACAAAAATGTTTTCTTGGCTGAGTCACTTGAGAAGCTCCAGCCTGTGATCTTGGCAGCAGCTTGTTGGTTTTTTTTCTGTTCTTTCATTAATTTCTCCACTTATTCTTTTTTTTTTAGTTATTCATTGACTCCTTTCTATAACTGGTCAGACGTTTTACCTCCATTTTGCCTTTCACATTTCTTTTCCCAGTATTGTATTTCACCACTTTTTATTTTATTTTATTTTATATGGTGTTTAATCAGAAGGGACTTATGAGAATAAAAAAAAATTCCAAGAGCGTCCTGGTCAATGTGGTAGTCGGTCAAAACGAGTTCATAGTTTTCTTTTTCTGCTGATACCACGGTGACAGTAGTGATTCAGATGGAGCGACCTCTGCACAAGTACTGATTGCTCTGTAGCAACACACTCCTGTGCCTCCATCATGAACCCACAGGAACAGTGTTTCTGTGGTCTGCAGCCTGCTGACCCTTCCACTAGTCTGTTACGGATGGCTGACCTCCCCAGGCAGGATGGCAGAACACAGTGCAGGATTGTGGAAAAGTTTCAAAGCAGATGAACAGAAAAGGAAGGAATACATGGTTTGTGTTTGAAACAGTTCGTTTATTTATTCCTAGATGACCCTAATTCATTGGCTTCCTCAGGACAGTAAGAAACATCCTCAGCTGACACAGCTCAAGCTAGCTTCCTCTTGCCTATGGTGTCAGAACAGACGTCCCTTTTCAGATGAGCTCTTTCACTTGAGACACACTCAGACTAAGCAGAATGAGGAATTGTAGGACTGCATGTATTTTCAAATACCCCCCCAAAAATAAGCTGTCAGAGCCTTTTATGTAGCGTACGGGACAAAGGGCCAAAAGTCTGAATGGTTGTCCTAGCGAGAGAATCTGCAGGAATGCCTGGCACAGCAAACTCGGATGTCTTTTTCTTCATCCATTCATCGGGGGTGTTTGGCGTGCATCCCGCCTCAGAAGAATCAGCCATGCTCTCCAATGAGAACGAGGGTCTGTGCAAGACACTGGCCATTTTCAGCAATTCTGAAGTCTTTCATTTGACTGTGGAAGAACAGAAAAGGCAGATTGTTACTTCATGTCGCTTTGATTCTCCCACCTCAGATATCCATGATGTTCTCTGCTGGGCTTTCTGCTGAGTTTTGTATTTTTCCCCTCCAAGTGTTTCCTTTATCGTTGCAATGCTGTCACAGTACGGCATAATGTATTCAGATTTTAGATTTGTCACACTTATTTCTCTTTGATGTCTTTATAGATATATATGCTTTTTCGCTCTCTTCTCTTCAGGTCACCCAACAGATTTGTTGTAAGTTTTAGGCTTTTCTGCCAGATGACATGATCTTTATTTGAAATGTTCGGGTATTTCAAGGAGTTTATGATTCCATGCTTTCTAACCCAGGCTCCCAGAGCCGTTAACCCTCCTAATGGAGGCACGTTGTTGTGATGACGAGATGGAGGCGGCGTCCTAGAAGGAGCAGAAGCTCCTTAAAGAAACAGAGGCCAATTTCAAACTGTCAAAACTACAAATCTGGGCAATACACAATGTAGCCTCTTTGATAAAGTCCTCTCCTTGTAATAATGCTGAAACAGTGATGTCATCAGGAACATCAGGTTGAGCGCCACTCCGACGCTCCACTTCAGCACGCAGATGGCCTCACAGGCTGCTGTTGCCAAACCAGGACTCGTCATGAGGCGAGACAGCAGCACAAATGTGGAAAACCTACATAGTCACCTGTTAAATAAATCAGCCGTTTTGTTTCTCTGCCTCTGTGTAAAGCCTGTGTTGCATACAGTTGCCCTCTCTGGATGCTTGCTCAGCTGACCTGCTGGCTGCTACTCTTCTCTTGTCTTTGCTTCTCCCTTTGTGAACGCTGGACTTCTCTCTGTAAGCTATCGATTGCTGTTCTCTTCCCTCTCTGCCGCCTCTTCCTGTTCCAGTGGTTGTTGAATCCAGCCAGAGCTCGGCCGCAGTCTGCATCCCACTGGGACTATTGTGAAAATTAAAATCAGGACTGTTTAAACTGGTGGGTCATTGGATCTCGGGGAAGATATACAAATAGATATGAGGTTTCTATTTTTAGTAATAGGCCTAAATAGACAGTCTCTGTAGGACTTTCTAATTACAAAAAAAAATCACAAAATCAATCAAAATCACTGTTTTTTGGTGTTGCTTTGGAAGTTTTTGTGATTTGCAAGTGGACGAAACACTGCCACCTGCAGGTGGGAGTTAGCAGTTGATGGAAACCAATGTTTTTGACTATTTTTGTGGAACATTTGCAAGAAAAATGTGGGGATCTGGATGCCCTGAATAGAAATAGAATAATAAATGCTTATGATTGCAGTTTGCAACCAGTCACTGAGTGCTCGGTCTCCCTGCCTCCGAACCCTTAGTGTTGCTGTGTTTATTTATTTGTAAATGTTATAGTTTTATTGATATGGATCCTACGCAGCCTGGAATTTCAAATAAGTATTTTTCAGGTTTGGATACATATGGAAAAATATTTCAAGAGATTATTCGTTGCAGTATTATGAAAGTCTGTCCATCCAGTCATCCAATGTTATTTTGAACCTATTTATTTATTTATTTTAAAATTTAGCTACAAAACAGACCAATCACAAAAATTCACATTTTGGTTTGAAAAGTATTAGGAAATCCATATTAAAGGAAGAAAACACAGACTTTATCCGCACTTGTAAATATCTGTGATTATGATGCTTTTAATCTTACGCTTGTAGAGCATAAAATCAGTTCTCCATGTCTTTGTTGGTTTGCAGACACATGCCACCAGCAGACACCAATAAACTGATGAAAGAAAATGAAAACATGTCAGGATGATGAAACAGCCTGAGCAGTTGTCACAGTACAAACTGCATAGACTTTCAGCTCAAAGTCTCAATAAAACTTGCCTGCATTGTAGTCATTCCAGATGGCAGATTGTACATAGGATCTTGAGGGATGGCAGCAAAATAAAATATGAAGACATCTGTTCCAGGACATTTATTTTTCATCGCTCTATGCTACACTGTACGGACGACTGAAAAATCCCACCTTATTCTTTCCAGACTGTATTTACGGAGCGCTGCTGGAACCTCCCGTAAAAATTATTGTTGATGAAGACGTGGAAGGAGCTCAGATTAACTTGGTTTTCACCCACCTGGAGCTGCTTTTAGGTTATTTTATTTATTTATGGATGTTGTGACGGTGCAAAAGAAATGAGGGCAGAATGTGGAGTCAAACTCCGGTCAGTAGAGGAGCGTTGCTCTCCTGGGAATGCACTTGTTCCTACTCTGAAGTAAAGCGACAGAGGATTGTACCTCATCTATACGTACAGCAAGCGTGATAAAAATGTGTCGCGGCTCATGGGAGACGAGTAGAGATCCCTGAGTCTAAATGAAAAAGCTTTTGCTTATGTCTAACTTTGGTCCCACTCTCTGTTTTCAGCGATGGTCGTGTGGAAGTGACGGGAGGCGGTAGCCTCCAGATTTCCAACATTACGGAGGAAGACGGAGGCGTGTACACCTGCGTGGCTGAAAACTCCAACACCACCATCGAAGCCCAGGCCCAGCTCACAGTTCAAGGTGATCTAATCAGGCAGCATGGCTGGTTTGGATTTTGATCCACAAAACAACAGTGGCAGAACCATTGGACCCAGACATTTGCTGATTAATGCTAATAAATCAGTTAGGCAACACCATTAAGTAAGTAAAGTTTATTTGCATAGCACCTCTCACAAATAAAATTTGATTAATGTAATTTATTTCTCTGAAAGTCGGGATGTGAACCATCGTAAAACAACACCAATAAATCCAAAGTCCAAACCCAAGAAGCCTCTATTAAACTATTGTTAATTACTCTCATCGCAATAGTTCATACCAAAATATGCTATGAGGAATTATTTTGATTTTTGGAAATTATCTGAAGATCTTTTAACACGGTGTTTAGTGGCCCACTTGTTTATATTGTCTGCTCTCTGCTGTATTATTAAAGCAGTGTAGAGTGGCTTAAACATAAGACTCCTTCAATGTCAATAAAGATATCAAATATCTAAAAACAGAAATTTTGAAGACTATCTGTGCTGTTTGTGCCTCAAAATCTAAAATATATCACTTTCTTTGCGTCTGCCTCTTTTAGGCGTAGGAAAAAATGGTTAACAATTGGTTGCTATGGCGATTCCCGCCTTTCGCAGATGAAAGGTGGACGAGCAAACCTTCATTTTAGGCCTCAAACAAAGTTGCTTTATGCACTTAGAAGTGAAAATGATTGAACAATGAGAGTGGTTAGGCTACATGTGAGAATTTTTTTTCATGAGTCTGCAGTGTTTTATCTGGCAGATCTGTGAGGTTTTACTGTCAATACCCAGGAGAACATTGAGTACAGACGTAATGGAAGCTGGCTGTATGATATCTGCACTTTTGGGTTATTTTATAGAGTACTGTAATTTCTACAGCAATGTCTGACACCAGTGATTGAAGGTAGACATAAATTCCCTATATTTTGAAGGAAAACTATGAACATTTGATTCAAAATGTCAAAGTCTGAAAAATCTGAATATTCTGTGGTAAAACCCTAGATCTGTCCAAACAAAATAGTGCTGTTAACACAAATGAGTTGAGCTTAAAATCTTTTTAGCCTAACAGCTTGCCTGCCCTCTTACACAAATGCATAAATACTGTGCATTGGTAGATTGATATCTCTATCAATCTACAAAAAAAAGCGTTAGCATTATTAGTTTTCAAAAAGTATATAGTTTGCATTTGACTGTACAAGCTCCAACACTTACGGTCAATGTCTTGTTGAAGCACCCATTACCTTTTTTCACCGTAAGCCCATCATTACCTCTGAACGTCTTTCAATGTATTCACAGTGATTGGTATGCAATTAAATTTCCTGACTCTGTGCTTTGGGCTCAGTGTTTGGAAGTCATCTAGCAAACTTGTGCAGACACAAAAGAGCAGTCTGATTTTTGTCAGTCAGTAAAATACAGAACAGTTGCTCTCTAGGCAGATCGGTGTGTTCTTTGGCAAACTGTGACCTCTTTAGGCCGTGTTGGAACCTCCTAAAGCTGTCTTCTAATCGCCACACTACAAAACACGTAGCTGTAGATCATTTGTGATCGGCCTGGAACTGATCATTGGCTCACTCTTATCCATTGTTAAATTACTTTCAAATGGTGGTTTTCCATTTTCTTCATCTTTTTTTGCTATCATCTCATCTTCTTCTCTTTATATTTGTACTCCTCTCTAGTCTATGTTTTGACTAGAGAGGAATCAAAAATTCTCTGGAACCACCCATTTTACTCTAAAGGCAGTAAATGTTCAGACTATTGGGTTTGTTGGGTTTCTATTGCTCTGCTGCAGCTACTGGTGGTTCATCAGTGTCTTTGAATTCAACCTCTGGCTCTTAAAAGCAAAATTTGAATTGAGAAAGAATTGAGAAAAGTATCAAATTGCCAATTCATTCAGGTGAACTCCAACTTTCGGTGCCTGTTTAAGCTTCAGTTGGTGTTTCTCTGTGAACTTTGTGCTCCAAGTAGCTTTGGCCGAAATCTTGTTAGAGATTGATGGAAAAGTTTTCTGTGATTTTCAAAACCGCACATTTTTTTTGAGTGTGTTGGTTTCAATCCAATCTTTGGGAAAAATCAAGTTGGCATGAAATCATCAACTGCTAACAGCACAACCGAACTTGGGTTCATTTGCATCGACACCGGTAATTGTACATGTAATCAGTCCCTCGGGATTTAAATCGTCCCGTCGTGGCTGAAAATCACCTGATATCCCGAAGTATTAGTGACTTTATTATTTGGGCTACGTTAGAAACAAAGTGACAGTGCCACTTGAACAAATGTGCAAATTGGAATTGGGTGAGAGGCAGCAGCAAAGTCAAGATGCATTAGCCGCTCAGGAGAGTGTGGCAGCAAAGAGCAGAGTCTCTGCAGGTCTCGCTGAACTCTCAGATCATCCCTCCATCAGCGAAAACAATCTCATTTCGTCTTATTATGTTTGGGAATGAGGTTATTAAAAGCCCCCTGGACTCGTATCTCAGCCATAAAACAAAGCCAGAGAGAGTTTAGTTGGAAAGGAAATGAAACAAGCAAAATGTATTTCTCGCATGCGAGCCACTCCTAGGCAGAGCAGACGATTGTCAAGGCAGAAACAAGCAAATCAAACAGAGCCCAAATAGTTGCACAGTAATTGTCATTAAAATACACTTGTGGACTTGGATGGGTTTCCCGACAGCTCCGAGTCGACGGGATTTTGGCTCAAAAGAGTTGAGGAAAGGGGGGGGGGGGACTCCCAGGGGCTCATCCCGACGCTTTATTGCACTTCACACGCTCACCCGTCGTGCCACGACTTCCAAACCTCTCTGCCCAAATCCCTTCATCTCCTCCTCACCCCTTGCCCTTCCTTCATCACTTCCCGCCACTTGCTGTGATTAAAGGAGGCAGAAATGGAAAATTGGATCGGGTCACAGGAGGACACCTCACTTCATTCGTTTCCAACTCTTCGAGTCCGCCTACCGAATTCCCTCTTAAATCCTCCACACGTCCTGCCCGACCTTCCTGACACAGTCGAGGATGGATCAGCACACCTGGCATACGGTTGAAGGACAGCCGTCGCTGTACTAGTGCGACATTTTGATTAGCTTCCATGTTGTACACTCAGCGCTTAAATGCTTTTGTGTCAATCGCATTCAAGAAGAAGCCAAATTGTGGCATTGATTTTCTCTCTTGACAAGCAAAAGGGAGCCTAGAAAGATCTCTCAGTAAGTAGTTATTCCTGTAAAGGACAATCAAATCAATGTGGTTCTAATCCATACTATCAACAAACTATTTCTTCTTTGATTGACTTCCATTAAAACCCCTCCAGAGTGTTTTTTTTTTCTGGAGTAACGAGAGGAAATTGTATGTTTACCCGCAAGAGGCTTTTCATAAACACCGGACTGTTAGTAGTGGAAAAGATGCAAGAAGCCAGCTGCTCGAGCACTGTTGGGTTTTTGCCTGGAGACACCTGGAGGGTCTGTAGTACAGCTGGTGCATAAAGTTACAGGAAGAAATGCACAGATATTCATATAAACACAAAACACACAAATGTACAAATGCCGGCGTCTCTCAGTTGTGTATTTACAAATAGAGCCCCACAAAACGATTCATATCTTCTGAGTGTTTCCACATTGTGTCACGTTACAAACGCAGTGTTTCATTGAAATTTTTATGTGGCTGCTCCAGTGTTACAATCGCACAAAGGAGCTATTGTAAGGTGGAAGTAGAAGAATATGTGATTCTTTGAAAAATAAAAACTGGAATTGGGGCACAAAGATCAGCCAGCCGATCGATAAACCTCTTTCTCCTTAGTTTTAGGCGATCGACCGACATATCTGAAATCAGTCTAATCCACCGATCTAATCTACCTTTGCAAAAGTTTGTTTTTAAAATATGAAAAAAGGACTACAAAAACTTCGTTATTTTGGTCAATTTTGGTAGTCTGAATTGCAATGCCGTACGTTTTTCATTTATATTTGAGAGCACTACCTCATGTAAGGCCAAAATGTTTGAATTGTTTAACATTTATCGTTCAGTGATTTTCAATAAAATAAGATTGAAACGTCGAAGGTGTATTGTGACCTTATAACACCTGACAGCATCAGTCAATTAAAAAACAAACGGCATAGGCCAAAGTTGGAATTGCCCAGTCAAGTTTTTTAATGATCAGTGATTGTGGTTGGCTTGGAAAGTCAATCATGATTGCTGAATACATGCATATATAGGGGGCTGAATACAAGCTGTAATTCTGGGTCAAATATGAGCCCGATTGTCTGACATGGGTAGATGAGGACGCAACAGCAAATCTACAGCGATAAATCGCAATAATTTAAAAGGAATGGGCCAATGAAAATCCAGAAGTCGTTGCAAGAACCATAAGAAAGCAACCAGAGCAGATTCACTCACAGTCACTCTGGCTGAAGCGATCTATTCTCAGGAGGATCCAGCTGTATTTACACCAATAACATGTCTGTTTGACTCTCCATGAATCACACATCTAGCTGCAGAGCAACAATATGCTTCAGACTTGTATTAGATCCCTGGGTATTTCGCAAATAAGCAATACTTATTAAAACCTCATTGCGCCTTATCGTTCTAATAATTACAATCGCAATGTCAGTGTGTTTAAGAGGATTTGGCTCATTGTTTTTGTTAGCTAATAAAAATCCTGTAATTATCCCGCAGCAGACAGGAGGCCTTAGAAGATGGTGACGCTATAAATGAGTGTTAACAGCAACACTCAGGCCACTCGAGTCATATCTCAGGGCCCCTTGTGTGGTGTTGACACACATGCATGTGTTTCTGTGATAACTGTCTGTGGAAGTAGGGGTGTGTGTGTGTGTGTTATGTGGTGGATGACTTTGCTTTGACATCTCACCCACTATTAGAGATGGGAAGAGAATAAATGAGGCCAGAGGAGGCAGCAGCTTTTGATTATGGCCGTGCGTGACTTGGGCACCACCCAGACCTGGGCTGTCTGTGTTTCTGTGTGTAGGTGTGCGTGCGTCGGGGTGTGTGTGTGTTCTATATAAAAATAGTCCATAACCTGTTTGTTAGCAGTTTTATGGGGCTCCGAGTCAGTGGTCCGCATCTATCATGCCCTGCTGCTATCAGGTCATCAACTTAATTGTTCTTTCCATGTGCTGGGCTGCCATGCAGGAAATCCCTGCCCCCCCATAAAAGCTTCTCATTTGGGCTGTGGTCTCTGGATGAACAGTCATGGTCATTACAAGTGTTTATAGTTTGTTTTTTTTGTTTGTTCAGTTGTTTTTTTTTTATAAATGAACAACAGCAGGAAAAGTTTAAACATTTTGGAGGAAAACTGGCAGAAATAAAGGTACTTGCAGCCTTACAGATTTCTTCTGTTTTTCATTTTTTGAGTTGGACTTAATTAAATCAGATAATCAAACGACATTTAATGTCAGACAAAAGTTTATTAAAGTGACATTGTTTTTTTATTTTTTAGTACAGACAGTCCACAACATCTAATTCTGATTTATCCAGACTCGAGGAGGAGGATCTTAGCGCTGTCAATCACTCTTGTATACACGCCACTCACCCTCTCCCCCTTGCTCTCTGCTACACTACAGCTTCTCCCCATCAGCAGAGCCTGCCATGAACTCTCAGGCTAGTTAGCGATGCCACCGATGTGTAAAGCTGGCATTATTGTCTTGCTTTAGCTTTATTTATCCACCCAGCTCAGGTTGTTTCCTGTAAAAGGTTTGTTTGGAAAGTTGCAATTTGACAATAATTTGGTGGAAATTTTGCCTCACAGTCCCTCCTCACTTCCACCCTCCCAATTCCACCCCGCTGCTGTCATGGAGCAGTTTAATTTTGGCTGAAATAAGCTTTCCATCCTGCTATTTAAAGAGATTTAATCTGATCAACCTGGCGCGCACACACACACACATTTTCCCTTTCTCGCCGGGAGTGTGTTTATCTCAGCCAGGTGTTTTTGTCTGATTCCCAGTGTGCTTGTTTTCCGCCGTCGCCGCAGCAGCTGTTGTTTAGTTCTGATACGGACACATTTACATGATGATACCGTGAACATGCAACTTTTTTCTTTTTTTATTATTATCTGGCTTATTGTAATAAATCTTAATTGTTGTTTCTGTGGCGCGTTTGTGTTGGTGTGTCTCATCATGTCATCCCAGCTGCTTTCTGGATCCTAATCCAGCTCAGCACTTCTTATCTGCTGTGTCAGTGAGGGAGAGAATCACCCTTTAAAAGCCACACTGATAGATGAGTCCTCAGACTTTACTCTTCTTTTTTTATTTTAACTACTTTGGAGAATGCTTTTGTTTTGTTTCCTTTCGTTTGGTTGAATTAATTGAATGTTTTTCTTCAAACATGAGTACAGTAGCATCCAAAAGTATTGACCAGTCTTGAGCTCCATAGTAACCAACTCCAATACATATTATTGGGATTTTATGTGAAAAACCAACACATAGTGCTGCTTTATTGTCAGATAGAAAGAAAATAATTCATGGTTTTACATATTTATATATATATAAATATATATAT
>CAEFZY010075487.1:0-70319 GCA_903066815.1 Brachyrhaphis roseni
GAACCCCCGCGGTGGCTGATAGGCCGGAGCGGCGCTTGGCTGCGAGGGCCGCACGACGCTGCTCCGCAGCTTTAATTTAATTTGTTTTATTGCGCTCTCAGTCGATCCAAAATGTTAATAACCTCTCAAATCTGAATATTTAAGAAAGTAAAAGTGAGACTTTGGCTTTCTTTGGACAATATCTATGTGTGCATGATTATTGGAAAACTCTGTGTACAGAATTATTATGCAACAGAAATAAAACTGAAAATTTTCCCATCTCTATTGTTTATTGTTAAAGTAAGAATAATAAACATATAACTCAGAATTGACAAACATCTCTGACATCTGCAAAATAAATCAGTGACCATTATAGCTGCCCTTCTTTTCAGTAACAGTTATAAGCCTTCCATTCATTGAGTCTGTTGGTTTCTTGAACTGTTGATCAACGTTCTGTGTCTCTGAGCTCTGAACACCTTGTACTTCTGGAACTCCAAGTAGGTTGTAGTTGTGGAATATGACAGCACTAGAAGATAATGGGTTACTGCTAGCTTCACATTTGATTCTTCTCCAATCCAGTTAATTTACGTCTTTTTTTTTCTCACCACATTTCTTGCGACCTTGTTGACTATGTGCTGCAAAACATTTGATGGTTATGTGATGACGCCCCAATATCTTGACAATTTCAACAGTGCTGCATCCCTCTGAAAGACTTTTTTCTTTTTTTTACAATTTTGAACTTTCAGTGTTACATAAATCTCTTTTTGACCCATTTTGCTTGAGGAAAAGAAACTGCCTAATAATTATGCACACTTTGATGTAGGGTGTTGATCTCCTTAGGCCCCATCCTGTCATTAAACAAATACACAACTGCTGATATATTCAATAAGCATTCAAATTTATACAACTTGGAGGTGGAAAATATGCATAAAAATGATGAGATGGTCAAAACTAAAACTTACCTAATAATTGTACACGCAGAATATATGTGTGGACTACACCCATTTACAGGGGAAAGACCATATATATTGTATTCAAACTACATCACAAAGTATTTCCTTCTACTCAACCATGTGAATTACTTAGTGTGCTGTGTCTTGGTCTGTTCTTCATTTTTCAACTATTTTGTCAGTTGTGAATGAAATTTAGAACAGTTCCTTGTTTATTCTCAGTTTTTGTCTTGCACCAAGGCAGTGCAGGTCACCGGCTGTGATGTTCAGTAAATTTAACATGTCACCCTGCCGGCTGTGATCAGGCCTGCAGAACAACACCAATAGTCTCATTGGGGCATAAAATATTCCACCCTGTTGACACATTTTACTGATTTTAGTTCAGCAGAATCAAGTAACCACTACAAAACTTATAAGTAGTGACAGTAGTAGTCCACTGATACGTTTTAAGTGGAGAATTCTTTTAGCATCTTGCATTTTCTTTTCAAGGTGAATTTGCTTAGACAACCAGACCTGATCACGTTGGCAGTTGTTTAAAATGTCCACCACTAGTAGAAAATTTGTAACAATGTAACGAGGTTTAAATCAGTGGTACACTTAAGTGTAACTTCTAGGTGGGAATAAATGTACTAGGGAATAAATAATTATTAATATTTCACCAGATATTACATTGTATTACAATTTTTAGAAAGATTTTAAATTTTTTCTACTTACATTTTTATTGTTTAAATAACTTGAAGTTTTCAGAATATATTTAAATTGACTTTAAATATCAATATAGTATCTTAGAAAAATGAATGGTATTTTCATGTGGCATTCTCTTTTTTCCATAAAACCACTGACAAATAGCACACCAATCATGTCACTGTCAAACTTTTTGTAATCTACCTTTGCCAGGTTCTCTCCCATTGTCTTTGCTCAGATAAACTGTAGTGGATCTGCAAAAAGTGTCTCAGATCTTTATCACAGTTGCATCAAATATGTTTATGATTAAGCCCGGTAATACTTGTTTGCTACTGCCTCTATCTGCCTCATTCATTAGATCTTTCATTAGTTAATCAATGTGGCCTCTTGTTTTTTTGGAGCCATGCACAAGCAGAAAGCTTTTTGTTTTGCAGTGACTGCTGAAGGCACTTCTACTGTGAAACGTGATATAATAAGGTGTTCACGCTTCACATACCGGATTTAGGAACAGTGTGCCTGCTGAGGGTTTTTCATTATTAGTATTGATTGGTTGACATTGTTACAATAAAACACAATTATGTTCAGAATATCTGTTTTTTTACTCTCATTCCTAAACAAATAGCTTCAGATCTTTTGCCAGTCAAGCTACAACTCACATATTTGTGTGTGGGGGCGTTAGTGCCAAAGGCTAAATGATCATTATCAGTGTCCCAAGGAAAAGTATAGCTTTCCTTGAGTAAACAGTAAAGCAGAGCTGTCTTTACTAGTCCTAACACACTTGCAGCTCATGTTAAGTTTCTACTTTGTCACTGACACTCACAGATTCTATTTTCACTATCTGTCTTACTTCACTGTTTACATGGAAATTCTGACTTTTGGACAAAACTGTTCCCACTGAAAGTAAACAGAATGTGTCAAAATGAGTGAATAGCTTTGCTTTGAAAGAAGCATGTCAATAAAGCAGCAGAGAAACAGCCAATTGTGGAAACTGGGGCAGAACATATTGAGTCTCAGAACTTTAAGCTCTGATAATAAAAAAAACTTTCAAATGACTTGATTTGTTTTGCTGTTTTTTCTCTGTGAAATTAGTGTGTGATGATAGAGTCATCCAATTACTGAAGAAGTTTACACCCAGGGTACCCAGAGTATATTTTAATGAACTGAGCTAATAATAAATACCACTGGCTGCTTGGGTGCAACCTCTCAGTTGACCGTTATGGGATGCAGGCTCAAAATGCAAATTAATTTACAGCAGCTTCAAAAGAAGCTGTGAAAAAGCCCTCTGGTGTTGTGGATCGGTATGCTTTTAAAGCTCTTCAACCCTCTGTGGGGCTATATCTGAGTAGTTTGTCTTTGCCAAGAAGCTGGTCACGGCTGTGAGTGGGGTTGGCCCTTTTGGGGACAGATAATCGCCCCCCCCTGGTATCATGCCTTATGCAGCTTGAGACCTTCTGTGGATAATACTGGTCTCTCTGCTCCACAGTGATGTACTCTCTACCCTTTTTGCCTGCTAGTGGCAAAGATGCTTGCTTAAACAGAAACTTTCAGATTTGTGGCTCTTAAGATATGTGTAAGATCAAAAATTATACCTTGCAATACAATAATAGGTGAATTAAACCTACCACAACCACTCCATAATGTTTGTGCTGAGCAGTTCTACACCTTAGTGCATCAAGGTTCAGAGAGAAAGAATAACCCAGATGGCAAGGGAAGTTAATTCAATGTTGAATTATGGTCAACAAGGTTGAATTTATGGTTAAGGTCAACAAATGATCAACCATCAAACAATCATTCAATTCTAGTCATTTAACTAATGTTGAAAAGATGTAATTGAATCAATGTTGTCTTATGGTTGAATTCTAATGATTGAAATGCCAGCGTCTCATCAAGTGTTTTTCAATCCTGGTCCTCCAGGCACACTGCCCTGCATGTTTTGGGCATTCCCCTGTTTCACCACACATGATTTCAAATGATGGTTGATTTAGTTATTTTTTTTATTACTTAGCGAACCAATTAAAGTGCCTCATCAAATGGAAACACCCAACCCATCACTTTCATCCATGGCGGGATATCAACCAACCTAACTACAAAGACATATAATAAAATACCTACAATTCATTAGCAACACCACTAGACAACGCAACGGTTTTAAAAATACCAGCAATTGCAACAAAAAAAAAAACAACTCTATATTCTCACCCACAATTCAAGATATGGAATAATCCAAATTTCACTAAATCACCCCTGTCTGAAATTAAATGGCAGGTAAAGGGCATCACAAACCTCTACCACATATTTAATGAGCATAACCACTTAACATTTCATGTCAACAGCTTATTAACAAATACAACATTGACAGAAAACAGTTTCTTCAATATAATCAATTAAAATAATCCATCAAAAACAAAAATAGACATCAATAACTCTCAGCTAGGACAACCAACACGCTAGACACCATCAATGAAATCACACCATCCAAAAAACACTCTCAAAACTATAAAATATTATCTACAACCAATAATGTACTTTAAATCTCAATCACTAAATGTGAAAAGATCTTACCATCCATACAGGTCATCAATTTTGGAATAATGTTTGCATTAACATTATCACCATGTCCAACAACACCAACATACAATTAATACAATATAAAATAATCCGTTGAATTTACCTCACACAGCACAGGGTGCACATCAAGGGACTTGTAGAATCAGACATTTGCACACACTGTACACTTAATACAACTGATGACCACCTCCAAGCATTCAGGCTCTGTCCACCAATACAAAACTTCTGGAAAGAAACAATCACCAAACTGTCTCAGATCTCTGGCCACAACATCCCACTACCCCCTTTCGTCTGCTTACTTGGTCATTTAGAAGAACTGAACATAAACTCCAAACAGACCCAAACCCTGCTGCTTGTGATCCTGACTATCGCCAAGAAAACAATACTGCTTAGCTGGAAAAATAGGAAAAAAATCAGTAGCCTACCTCACAATAGCTAGATCTACTTACACATCAGATGTCAATAATAAGCAACAGATAAACATTAGATTGAATATTTCAATAAAATATACTCCATATTTCTAGATGCTATTTCATTGCTGGTGAATTAGCACCACTGTGGAAGCAAAGACTAAGGGAATAAAGGAGAAATGAGAGAGCATAATAATAAGATCACATGGTGCTTTTTTTTTTTAAATTACCCTTTATCTATTTATTAGAGCATAGAAAATTCAAACTAGTAAATAACTGCCAGATTAGAAGAAAAAAGTATACCCTAATCCAGATATGTTAAACAATTTCATTGGTTTTGTTGCGACACCAATTGATTATGTTCTGTGTTTTGTTTTTGATTTGAGCATATCCATTTTAATGTATAGTTGTTGTTGTTGTTTGTTTGGTTGGCTGATTCTTATTGCTGTTATTCGCTCTATTTTTCAGTTAATTTATTTTGTAGATCAATACCCCTTTTTGCCAGTCTGTTTTGTTTGTTGTATATGCTCTATTTGGTAAATGAACAAAATGGTTGATTTACAGGGTTTTGCTGAATTGCAGTCATCTGAATGGGGTGTGTTGAAGCAAAGGAACATGTAAAACATGCAGGCCAGTGTGCTTTCTGGACCAGGGTTGGGAAAAACTGGTAATCAAAGTTGAATCAAAGAATACAGTTTGTTGCATCCCTTCTCCTCCTCTTTGAGTTCTGGGTGAGAACATTTTATTACTGGGCGGGCTTTATCACGTTTTAAATTAATCACTATATGTTGAGGACAGTGGGTTGTGATTCCTTTCTGTACATTTTCTTACTTGTCTGTGAATATTATTACTGACTGTTTGTGCATAATGTGTTGACATAAAAACATCTACAAGTCACTACAAGCAGTGGAACGGTCCACCTCCCCTCATTTACACTAGTGGTCTGTCCCAACCACACAGCCTCTTAGCTGTTGGCTTCTGAATCTTTGGCAGGAAGTTTGGAGATATTACTTTTATATTACCTGTGTTTATTGAAAAATGACTTCATTGTTTTGTATCTATGCTGCAGCTTGATGGGTATGTGTGATTATATGTTGACTAATATTAAGATACATAGTGATACATAAAGTCATCATAGATTGACGACTAGAATAGAGGAGTACAACATAAAGTGCTTCCACTACTTTTCACATGAAGGTTAAATAGCATCTCTAGCTCAGACTTAATTTGACTGTAGGAATTTACTGTAATGCTATTATTGTCTAAATGTATCTGGGTCATAGGACAGTATTATTTTATGTGTGTAGACTTTCTTTTAGTGTTAATTTGTATTGTCTTATTTTTTTCAATTAGTATTATTATTTGTTCCAGAGAGTCCACATCCAGTGCTTAGCTTGGGCTAGCTTGTGCTATGTTAAGTGTGGAACTCTACTGTAGATCTTTTGATGAAAAATCAATAAAGTTTAAGTCATAAAAAAGAAATGCATGAAAGGAACAGGGATTGTTGTATTTTTGGCATATTTCAGACCTTTATTAAAAGTTTTCAATACTACTCGTGCTTAATGTGGAGGCCATTATAAAAACATAAGTACATGTCTGCAGCCCTGCTGGCTGCCTGAAGAGAAGATGCCCATGAACCTGCGTGTAAGGAGGTGCTGAAACTGACATCTGATGATTTCAATATTTTCCAAGGTTTCCCAATGGGGGGCTAAATGTGTCAGATCAGTCTTGAAGGTGAAGACAGAAAAGTCAGCGACGTGTCCTTGCAGTCTGCCTTTACTCAGTCAATTTTAATGAGAAAGACTCATGAAGTGTCCAACAATGAAAGGATTCTCAACCTGGGAAATCAGAAAGTGCTGGGCAGAGTCAGTGTGCTGTTTGAATTCTAATGTTAAAATACAGCTACTGTAAAAACATAAAAAGACAATGATGCAACTAAAAACTATGGCTTAATTTGTAGGCATTTCTAAACCCAACACTTTACAGAGCTACGAAAAAGTATTCACCCTCTTACAGATTTATTAGTTTTTTGCACAACCTACACCTGTGCAAGGTGTGTATATATATATATATATATATATATACAATGCAGGAAAAGCTGGTTCTTATTTTTGTTTGTTTGTTTGTTGTTTTTTTACAGCAGAAGAAGTTGCGCTCAAGCGAAAATCCTAGTAGCTCCTTCAGTCATCCCAGGGGGCGCTCCAGTTCTCCATCGCAGGAAAAACATCACCACCATAAACAGAGGAAGGTAAACAACTCTTTGGTCTGATTTAGTTTGAGTAACTTGGTATTTACTAACCTCTGACAATATCTCTCTCCTCAGTATAAAGTCAATTAGTTTTTTTCCTCTACTCTTTGTAAAGGACAGAGATCGATTGAAACAACTAAAGTGAAACCTTTGCTATAAAAATAGGGAGGCCAGTCAGTAATGAATGTCAATCAGAGAGATCAATAATTAAGTCTCTATATAGATTATTGAAAAAGATGAAAGGTAGCAATAAAAACAAAGCAGGAGACGGAATGTGTTCAATCAGTTTATGTAGAGCCTGATCAGTGGAGAGAAATGCTTTCCTTTTACAGAAATAAATCTAAAATTTGAAATCAACGTGCTAGAAAATATTTCCAAGATGAAATAGATAGTTGAGTTTGGTATTGAAGAACTTTAAATGTGAGGAAATTCATTTTCAATTTAATCCTGAATTTACAGGGAGGTAAAGTGAAAGAAATATATATCTTTGCACTGTGAAGTTGACAGATGTTTGTTTTGTACACATGCTGACCATTCTACACTGTGTGTGTATGTTTGTGTGTGTTTTAGAGTCACAAAGACAAGATTCGTCAGAAAGAGCGGCACAAGAAGTCTTCAGACAGCCTGAGCTCCTCCATAACAACAAGCAGTATAGAAAAGGTACAAACAACCAAACCGCCGACCGTCTGAAGACACGCTGGTTACATTAGTACCAAATATTAAAGGAAACATGATGCAAAGTAGCTGCAAGTTGACACAATTTCTTCCATCAGTATTAAAGTTTTTTGACATAATTTGGTAAGAATTTCAGTAGCATCACATTACCATTATATAATGACCTAATGAAAGTTCTTTTGTTGATTTATATAGTTGCGTAAATACATTAACTGATTTTAAAAAAACAAAACATGTGTTTGCTTCTTCTGTTGTTTTGGATGTGCATGGATAGATATCTTCAACACATCATAGCAGCAAAGATGGCGAAGGGAAGCCAAAGAAGCTGAGCTCCCACAGTCACGGTCACCGGAGTAAGAAGACGGGGAGCATCGGAAAAAGCTGCTCCTCCTCCTCCTGCTCCTCCAGCCCGTTCAACACCGGTACTGCCTGCAGCATTTCCATCACGGTGAAAAGTTGTTTCGAGTGTTTGTGTCTTGACTGTTTTTGTGTCTCCTGCAGGCGGATCCCTGTCAGCCACTCAGGATTTCCATCAGTTCTCATCTTCCTCCCGCTTGGAGCGCGAGCACGACCGTGGAGGCGACGACCACAACGGAGAGAGACGCAAGGAGCGCCACAGGAAGTCTGCAGTGCAGGAGGAGGAGGAGGAAGAAGAGGAAGAGAAAGATGACAAAGATGAAGAGGAAGAAGAAGAGGAGGAAGACTGTAAATACCAAAAGCCCCCCGCGTTGACCCCGGCTGATTGCCCCCTGGCAGGGTCTCAAAGCCACGAGCGGACGGAGAGCAACTCGAGCCCCTTCGAGAACAAAGTCACCATCTCCACCTTTGGCTCCATCATGCGCATCACTTCCTCTTCAGGGTTGGGCAGCACTTGCAAAATCCGCAAAATTTCCTCCTCGAGTGACTACAAGCCCTCCAAATCCCTCTCAAAGCCGTCTCAGGTCAGCGCGCCTCCCGTCCTGGAGGACGCCAGCCTGAAGGACAAGATCGCGCCCCCGCCGCTGCCCCGAGAACGGCGGCACCATAGCAACAAGAAGAGCCGCCACGGCCCAGGGCGCCCGCGTGGGAGCAAGAACCGAGAGCGGAGGGATGAGGACCATCACCACCACCATGCAGACGCACCAGCGCCGCCCAACCCAGCCTTGAGTTCCTCTCTCTACCAGAGCCCATCATCATCGTCCCACCCTGCTTTCCCTTCCACACTGCCTTCCACCTCCACTTCCTCCTGTACAACCTCTTCTTCCTCCTCTGCTAGGAGTTTTTCTGCAGGTCGCAGCAACTCTTTGCTCGGCTCCGGTGAGTCTGAGTGGGTGGGCGTGTGTGGTAGCCCTCTAACATCCTGTGTATGTGTGCGGGTGTGTGTGCGTTGCTATTTGTTTGAACTCTGCTTTATTCATTTTCAAGCTCGACTCCAAATTGTTGAAGTATTTCCATTACACCAATCAGCTTATCTGAGAATCATGACCTCAGAGGAACAGAGGAAGTGAAAAGCCATCCAGGATCAACAGATTTCGCCTCATGACACTGCTTTTATTTTTTGTAAATCTGCTTCATAGTACTGTTGAATCTGTGTGAGGCAGAGATATTGTCCTAGATATGGTTTGCTGTGTGAGCTGCACATTTCCTGGCCTACTTTCCGACTCAGCCTCTTGGGTGCCTTACGTGCTTCACAACTTGCCACAAGAGAAGAAAAAACCCTTAGGCTTCTTTTTTCCTCCTAGGTTTTTGAATTTGATTCCTTTCTCCCGTCCTCACTCAGGCATCTACTCCAGTCTCAAGGATCCTCTCACACTTGGTGGAGGAGTGTGCAGCACGTCCTTGTCCCTGGGAGGAGCAATGTGTAGCACCCCTCTCTCCTCAGGACTGCTTTCATCTCACGGCTCCTCGCTCTCTCTTCCGTCTGTCAGCGCTGTTTCAAACACGCAGGTATGTCAGAGAAAATTCACTCAGACACCATTAGGAAACTCAAGTCATCATCATTTCTAATCAGTAAAGAGAAACTTCAGTTGATCAAAGTGCTGCACAAGCTTGAAAGAAAACAGATTCCAGCTGCCTGCTGGCATACGCTGATGTGCCCCCAAGTTGCCTTCAGATCAGTAAATAATTGTGTGCATGTGGATACAGTGTAAAACACTGAGTGATCAGTATGGCTAGAAAATACGTAAATAAATTCAACATTTCATTTAATCTCTGTATACATGCAGCTGTTCTGTGAAGACCTCAAAGGTCTGTGAGAGTGCTTCACAGAAAGCACATATGATTTCAATTGATTGTTGATTAACAGGCTTTTGCTGAATTGCAATCATCTGAACGGGGTGTGTTGAAGCAGGGAAACATCTAAAACATGCAGGTCAGGGTGCCTTGAGGACCGGGGTCGGGAAATGCAGCGCTAGAAAACATTAGTGAACAAACAACATCATAAAAACCGAGAATTAAGGATACCTGGTGAAACAGACGCTCAGTTGTCCAACATTGGTTTCACAAGCAATTCTGCTCAGTTATTATTGGGGTTTTCTACGTTGTTTAGAAATCAGTAGAATTTCTCATTTTTTAAACTTTTATGTGTCATTTTGGACATTTAAATCTAGTTTTAGCCAGATCAATTTTTCACAGATGTGCATTTCTTTTTTTCATTATTTTTATAGATTTTTTTTAAATATTACAAAATAAGCAAGTGACATGAGATTTACATTAAACAACCTAAAGTAAACAAATTTAAATAATAAAAGAATAGAAAGCAAATAAACATCACCCATTACAGAAAAATAAAACAAAAATAAACAAAAAACTCAGCACTAATCATTTTCTTAATTAATTTCCTTCATAATGCTCACAAACTCAGTCATTGTTTCTTCAAAATTTATTCCCTTTCCTCTGACAGATTAAGCGAGTCATTCCAGTACAATAAAAGGTGCCATCTCCTTCACCCACATTTGATTTGAGGGTACATCCATTTTCCTCCAGTACAAAGATATGAACCACCTGGCCTCAATGTGGGTTTTTAGTACCAACGGAGGCTTTCTGTCTGTCTGACGTTGATCTTTGTCTCTCAGGTCCATTCCAGCTCCAGCGCCTCCTACAGTCTGAACTCCTCTCAGCCTTTCGCCAGCTGTCTCTCCACACCCTCAACACTGCCGCCACTACTGAGCCAAGGCCAGACCTCATTGCCAGGTGACAACAAGCGTATTTAATTTTCTCCTGCAAAAATACTCTTATATATTACTGGTAACAACTCTGCATCTAACTATTAAAATTTAAACACAGTAAAGTTTTAGTCAACCTGTCGTTCTGTTAATAATTTATCTGTTCTGGTTGTCAGAGTCCGACATTGATGACTGCCGCTTCCAGTGTCAGGGAAACTCGCCGAGAGAGAGTCTTTCCTCACAGTACGTCTTTGCTCTTTTATCTGTGATTATTTTAGCTTTTTAAATACATAAATATTCAAGATCAGTACAAAGAAGCAAAAAAGGCCTAAAAATGTGATAATAAAGTAAATAAATTAGTCGTTAAATAACTTTTTACAGGTCAAAATATAAATTGAATTGTAAATAAGAAAAATACATCTATATATAATAATTTATTGATTTCTAATTGACTACATACTTTGGAAAATAATGAAATGATCACTACTAGTAATACATTTTTAGCAATTTATTTTAGTTATTACATGTGCTGCATGACCATATGAAGTCATTTAAACTTTTATTGTTGGCATCTGATTTGTTACCCAAATTATAGAGTTATTATTTTTATTTTTTTGAACCAGCGTATTTTATTAAATTAACGGTTTGTAATATATTTATTGTATATTTTAGTTCCGCTGAAAATTCTTTTTCTTTTGTACTTAACAATTTATTAATTAACTTAGTGGTCGAATTGATTATACAATAAATATAAACAATATATATGTTTTTTAACTGCGGTTTGCTCGTTGTCGCTCGTTGGAAAATAAGAGCTGGATCACTAACAAGGTAACAGGCTGGAGTTAAAATGAAAGATCTGATCAGTTTTGTCCTTGTACCTCTGCAGGTCTCCCATGAGCTGTCTTCCTCTCCTGTTTGACCAGAGAGACGGACTGGGCTCTGGAGTCAGAGCCCGTCCTGAGAATGTTCCTCCTGCAAGCTCCCACATCGAGCTCCTGTTGGAGAAACACGGAAATGGAGAGATGGGTGTCAACAGTGAGTAGTTAGAAGACTGTAGTGGTTTCATTTTGGTCTCAGTCTCGATCGGTTAAATTTAAATAATGCTTTGTTTTTGTTTGTTTTTTTGTTGTTGTTTTGTTTATTGTAGTAACAAAGTATGTAACGATCCTGCTGACTTACTACTTTAAGTTTAGGAACCACTTTATGACCAACTGATTCAGAGCTAAAAACCATATGTGGCTTGCTAAGCTAGTTTCCCTTGAGTAAGAGACCTCAAACGGGTACAGGTCATTTTGCCTCTTTACTATTTTGAAATTTTGGTTTCTAGCTTCTTTGCTTATAAAAAGTTGTCTGTCACAGCAGGCGTACACATTTTAAACCAAGTATTCATTCTTGGGAATCAGAACCGTCTCTCTCTTGAATAGATGTGGCCTCTGAACTTTTCCATACTGGTTTTACTTCCATATCATAGTTTTAAGAGACAAATATGGCACCTTAAGGCATCCAAAGATTATAACCAAGGACTGTAACAGACTTGTGGTTCTCTCCCTGAAATCTTGCCTGATCAAATGTTGTGAATTATTCTATAAGATTACAAAGCCTTGACATAATCATCTGGGGTTATCCCACATTGTTTAACGACATTGTGATGTTGGTGTACGTGAACCTCTGACTTTGAAGAACATAATAAAAATGTATATTTTTTTTCTCTAACATTTAAATAATTTTGCTTACTGACCTAAAATGGGAACAACCATTTTCCCACGGTGTGAAAAATGTGTTTTTATATTTTAAGATCTGATTTCAACTATCAATTTTTGAAAACTCAATATCTGTGCAGTGGATAGTTCGTAGTTCAACATTACACTTGTCTAATTATGCTTTGAGCGCTTCGGTCTCCATTTTTCTTGACAGCAACAGATGTTCTGTCCAAACATGAGTTTCTGTAATTTAACCTTGATATTTTGTTGGTCCAGAAAGAAAAAACATGTTGTGACACCAACTAAAATGTGCCAGCTTCTTCATTTATTTTCTAAACATGTCTGACTCAGCACATAAATCTTCACTCTTCAGTAAAGTTTGTTTTGCTTCTGCTGGCAACGTTTTTATGTGGATCTTTTTTAGTAACGTGCAGGGCTGTTTCTAAGCAGACGGTGCAGATCTGGTTGGATAAATACATACAGATGGGTATTTGCAGCTCCCAATATATCTGTCATTGTAAAGTGAAGATTGAAAGGAAAAACCTAGACTTCTTTTATATATAAAAAGAAAAAGATCTGCATGGTCTAAACCACAGTTTTGCAAGCCTTATGCATGAAAGCTGTGGAAAATTACCCACATGGCTCACCTGGTAAAAATGACTGTGTACTATTCTGACCCCAGAAAAACACTGGCTAGTTATCACTTATGTATTTTGATCACCCTCCCTAACCTTTCTTCTCTCTGGAAATCACCCATTACTGAAAGTTTCTTGTGACATTCACACTCTCTCTTTCAGTTGTGGAGATGTTGAAGTCGCTGCACTCGCTGCAGCAGGAGAACCAGCGCCTCCAGGACCAGATCCTCAGCTTAACAGCAAAGAGGGAGCGGCTGCAGCTGCTCAACACTGAGCTGGCCGTACCTTTCCAGCCCCACATCCACACCGGACCAGGCCTGCACTCATCCTCTCAGATCAGCTTTCTATCTTCTTCTCAAGGTTAGGTTCTTCATCTCTGACGCCCTCAGGATTCTGTCCCCTCGTCGTGATATAGAGCCGTCTCACACTCCCACTTCCATTTAGCAGCACCAGAATGTTAATATGTTTAGCTTGAAGAGAGATGGAGTAGTTCTAACATAGTTGTTTGCTGTAGCTTTACCAAACATAATAGATTGTGGTAAACTTAGAAATTGTAGTTTTTACCCTGTGAATATTCCTCTCATTTCCTTAGACCCCCTGAGCACCAATAAGAGTCCCCTCTCCAAAAGCTGCTTCCTGAATGACACTTCCTTTGTTACCTCATCAGAGGTGAGAAACTTCTCCTCCTTCTTCATAGCGCCGGGCAGCGTGGCTGAAAAACGAGTCATGATTTCGTATCAGTTGATATTGATTATTACTGATTATTTTTTTGTGTTTTAAATAGCTGAAATACTGCCAACCTGGTGATGAGACCTTTCCTGTTTTATCCACAGTTTCTTCTCCACTTGTTGTGCTTATCTTCTCCCATCTCTCCACACAGTTCTTTTTATTGTAAAGCAGTTATGAGGCGTAGTGGCAAAACATGAAACTGCTGCTTCGCAACTTACTCAACAGTTTATTGACTAACAACCTGTTGATCACTAAACAGTGAGTGAATGACTTAGTTGTTGCCACCCACTTTGCACAGCTAGTCATGAGAGGCTGAGCGGCTAAAGTCTTTCCTCTGCCTACATCCCCCAGAATGCTGTGCAGTTCTGGGGGACTCTGGTTCAGTGAAATTATTGAAATTATTGAAAATTCTATTGGACGCATTACCTGTTGATATTGACCACCTTTCTATTGCGATATCACCAAACTGCTGGATATTGCTATATCCGGCAGCTTTATCACTATCATATTTCTTTAGGAGAATAATTTCTCATGATAAAGGAAATATGCAATAAACAGCTAAAAGTCAGCTCTTGTGTTTTTGATCCAGGAGCTGCACTCTAATAGTCCGTCCCGCAGCAATTCGTCGCTCTCCTTCCAGGGTACCCCCCCTCCTCAACAGAGTCCCGCCTCCTTTGGCCAGCCCCTTCTGAACGGTTTGAACCGAGGGCCCAGCGACGCATTGGGGAGCATCAGTCAGTCCGGCGCCTCTGCTCTGCCAGTGGGTGGGCTCATCGCGTCCATCACAGGGAGCCCACAGCTGACCATGAACGGTGTCCTGGGCAGTCTGAACGGCGTGATCCAGTCTCCGGTGCAGAGCGCTCAGCAGCCGTCGCTCCCTGCACTGCGCCCCCAACCGCCTCCGCTCAACCCCCAGGCGCTGGCCCAGGGGTTCCAGCTTCCTAAGAACGTGAGCCCGTATGTAGCCACTTCGCTTCCATTCGTTGTAGTTGTTAGAGACGCTCTGATCCACAAGAAGAGCTTTAATTCATTGTAGACTGCTTTGATAAACCAAGGGCAATGTCATGCAAAAGTATTCACACTCCTTGATTGTTGCGTATTTTGTTACATTACGACCATAACCTTTGATGTACTGTATTGGGGATTTGTGTGATGGAACATCAACTATGGCATAAAAAGGAAGAAAAAAGAATAAATTGTTTTCAACATTTTTGTCACAAATAATAGTTTGAACTGTGGTTCTCAAAATACTTGCTTTTTGTTTACGGAAGCAGATGCTCATATCTGACACAAATGACATTGACCAAAATGTTAAAGATGAGAAAGAGAGGAACGAAGAAAATGGGCACATATCACATCTGATATTACCATTGCGAAATGTAATAGTAAAGTTGAGAGCAGAAGACTTTCTAATCGTGCGTTCACACCAAAAGCGTTTTGAGCATCTGGTTTACATTCAAAGTCTATGTGGAGGCAAGTCTAGGGCCGTTGCAGCGTGCTTCCAGTGTCTGGTGTGGCAAGATTTGAACCATTTGAAGCCTTTGGAGGGTCTAAAGCGTCAAGAGCGTCCAATGGAAAGCAACGGCTAGAGCTGACGTGTATCACATTCCCTCGACGCGCCTCCACATAGACTTTGAATGTGAACCAGACGCGCAAAACGCTAGATCTAGAGCAAAATGCCAACGTCTGCATTCATAGTGCACACACGTCGAACTTGAAGCGTCGGGCACGTTTTTGACGCACATAATGCTTTTGGTGTGAACGCACCGTTATATTGTGCAGCCGGGTATACAATATTACGTGGCTACTTCCAGTTCACAGAAATGCACTTTATGTAGCTCTATCATGCCGACTCTCAGTAAAATACATTGAGCTTTATGGGGTTTTAAATATTACAAAATGTGGGAAAGTGAACCTATTTGCAAGGCATTGCTCTCTTGATCTCCTTGATCTTTGTTTTGGTTTGCACATAAACAAGTACTACACTTTATCCTTTAACCAGAGATGTTATTGCCCGCTTTGTGAGCTGACTTGGTGTTTACGTTTATTCCAGGTCTTCTTTTCTGTCTGAGCAGCAGAAGCAGCTTCTCCTCGAGCAGCAGCAGCAGCTCCAGCAGTTCCTCACCTCACAGAACTTCACACCGGTAGTGGCACTATTCTTATCACTTCATCACGTACTTCTTGATCATGTGCATGCAGTCAGAGTCATTAAAAGGAGAAACCGCATCTCTTCTTGCAGCCTGAGGAAGTGTAGTTGCCTTCATCTCTTCAAAAACCAGGTCTGCTAGTTACAACAGGAAGGGATGGTATTTAAATATGCTGGTTCACTTAGTAGTCAGTCAGATGTTACTCTATAATTTGTTTTATATGTAGAAATATTTATGTTCATCAGTGTAATTTCAATGATTACTTTCTTTGTTTTTGTTAGACTTTATTGACTATCATTATTATTAGTTAATACTATCTATTTCTTATTGTAAAAAATTACATTTACTCTATTTATCCTTGATGGTGTTGCTATTATGATGATTACAATTATTACTGATATGAATATGATGGGTAAAACAATTTAATTACTATTGTAGCCCTAACAAATGTTCACACATCTTAATAGAGCTCACATAATTCCAGTCTTCCTGGTCTCAGTTTACAGAATCCACTTTATTTAGTTGCTGTCTATAAATGTGGGTTGATCGCAGCACAAGTTGCAAACTGAACATGTTGAGGTTGCTTAGTGAAAACCCAAAGTGCTAAGCAAAGCTGCCTCCTCCCATATGGAGTGTTTCTTAGACCAAAGTGATGCAGCAACGCTTATTTGACTTGCAAACTGCTGAAAGTCTGCTGGGGTTTCAACCAGTCAGGCGCTTTGACACTCTCTAATTATAGAAACCAGTTTGTTTCCTGTTTGACTGTGAAGTTGAGTAGTTGTCACGATAAGGGGACTGAAGATTTCTTACTGTTACAAAAACAGGTAAAAATATGAATTTTAAGGTTTGTTGCAGTGCATCTGGAGCAAAAAGTCTCAAACTCTTCTAACCTCGCAGGATTCAGAGCAAAGTGACGATTCTGTAACTCTTAAGTCTTTTTAACCTCCGTTGAGCTGGTTGCATGCCTCCCTGCAGTTTATCGCTCTCTCCCTTTCTTTGCTTTTCAAATTCGGCTGCTGGCCTCAGTGATCATTGAAACGTCAGTTTTGTTTGTTTGCTTTTAGCTCTGATCACAGATCAGTTAACCTGCAGCACTCTCCTCCTCCAGGAGCAGCAGGCGGTGGTGTGCCAGATGCTGCAGCAGCAGAGACAGAGGGAGCTGCAGCGCCTCACGCTGACGGGAGCGCTCAACTCAACCCCTAACTCGCCCTTGATCTCCCAGTCGCCCAACCTGTTGTCATCGGCAACCGCGTCTCCCCTACAGGGGAGCCAAGCGGGGGGTCTCTTTGGTCTGCAGGACAATATGCTCCACAAACCTGGGGTGAGTATTGCTGCAGGATTTCATAATGTGTCGAACCCGATGAACAGCTGAATCCATCATGGTTCAAGCCAACAAGCCCTGATTGTGATTTTCCTCCAGAGGATTAAAACTATAGCTCCTGCAAAGAGTCAATATGATCAAGCCCCAAACCTTTCTGAAAGAAAACAGGCATATTCATTCATCTTCTTCTGACATGTGAATGTTTGTTCTGTTGTTTTTGAGGATTGTTTTTAAAGCTGCAGTGATGCACAAAAATCCTTGTTGTCTGACCTTTCTGAAATAGAGTAATATCTTTTCTATAATTAGATGTATCCTCCAACATCAATGAGGGTTTCTACAGAGCCTGACATTTGAATTTGATGTTGGTTTCTATTTCAGGATAAGAGAGAAAAAGAAGAAAATAGAAGAATTTGTTTTTCCAGACTTTATTCCTTATCACCCTGTCCACATGTTTTCTCTTACCTCCATTTTTTTCACACTCTTGTAAATGTTATTTCTTTTATTCTTAAGCCTAAATATACAAATAAAATGAATTATGGTTCACATTAAAGCAAATGTTACTATTGCATATATTAACAAAACAATTTTTTTTTAGCAAGACCAAGAGAGAAAGGCCTCTTTATAGTGCAAAATTATACACTGGTACTTTTATAAGTCCAAAAGACTTGCCAAAGGTGATTCTTCATAAAGCTGATTCAAGGTTACAGAATACAAATCCACTAAATACTTCAAAAAATAAGAATTATGCATTTCATTTTTTTCTACATTATGATTATGGGTTATGTTTTGTCTATCACCAGCCAAACTCCCAATAAAATACAGTAACGTTTCTGGTTTGAATGTGATCAACAGTAATAAATAAATAAGACATTCTAAATAATTCTTGCTATTTAATTTAATTAAATTTTTTTCCCCCAGACAGCAGGAGAGAAGGCAGGAGACAAGAACGGCTGAAGTGTTTTTCCCCCTTTGCTTCATGTCCAGTTCAGATGACGACGTCCCGTCAGAATCGCCGGTTTCTGTGAAGTTCTGGGCTCTCAAGTCTCTCCCTCCTCTGTCATCTTCATCTGACAAACTTCTATGAATGTAAAACGTGACATAAGGTGAATTTTTTTTTGTGTTTTGAAGCTCTTCATATTAGAGGTCCATCTTATGGTTTTTAACTTTGTCATTTAGGCAGCTTTCAGAGAGCATGACTACAGTGGTCTCTTCTTTAAATTGCACTATTTTGTTAGCTTGACCAATGGGGGCTGCTTATGAAGCTCACTGCTGCAGGAGATGGGTGGGCTTTTTTATTTTGACGTTTGATATGAAGGTCAAGAGTTTGGCTCTGACTACTCGAGCACTGACATCTCCCTCCGCCGCGCAAGCTTCCAGTCAGTCCGCGAGGAAGCACTTCCGGCAACCTCCCGCTGTCTTCCTCGATATATTTCGTCTTCCCGTTTGCGTTCACCCTGTTCTGTCCTCATCCTTTGAACATTTCGGCCTCGCGCTGGCACTTAAGTATAAAGATGTAGTCAAGTTGGTGTGTTGTTAGTGGCGTTTCCTCATTAAGCTAGTTATTACCTCAAACTTTCTGCCAGCTGTACTCCGTTGTTTATTTTGTGCAGAGTCATTACCGTAGCAGCCTTCAGTGGATTGGAATGACCACCTAAAAAAAATAAAAACGTGGCATTCACTCGATTTGAACTTTGAAATATAAAAAGCGGCACGCCGTCGACAGTGAGGGGCGTCTGCTTTTTCGTTCCATCCCACGATGAGAGTTCCTTCCGTCTTTTATATCCTTCCAGTTGCTGTCGAGATTAAACAGACGAAACCAAATTTTTTGGAAAGGGAATCATTTTTTTTCCTGAACGAGTGTGCATGTTTAGTCGTCCACAGACTCCCTTCTGAAGGATGCTCAGTGGGCCACCACGAACTGAAGAGGTTTATGACTTGTGAGTATTTTTGCACTCTTGTCCTGAAGTTCTTTGTGTTACCTTCACACATGGATAACTCTTAACTAGCTCTTCTTTTAGCAATACTGGATAGATAATGCCTTAATAAATGGGGTAGATTTACAGGGAGAGCCCGCAGCCCACAGGCTCACTCTGTCCTCTTTGTCTTTGATAGGTTTTGTTTTTAACTCGGGCACATGGAGGCTTTTATTGTTTGTTTTTAAATGAACTTCTTAAACTCATTTATACTTTTGATAGCTGACTGAAGATTTCAACAGTGAAAACTTGTGAATAACCGTATGGTCAAGGTGTCAAATCATTTTCTATTGTGACTTTTGTGTTCACACGCAGAGCTCTTTAGTTTACTGTTGTGCTTCAGAAGACTGAGAAACGATAATTTGTAGCACATGTTGCAGTCATAGGAAAGAGTTGAACTCTTGATATAGCAGTGTTTGATGCGTAATGTGACTGTTATCGGCACTGAGACGACAGCGAAACCCCGTCGTAGAGGCTGACCTTCCTCCACTCTGATTCTTCAACCGTAGCCCGTTTGACTTGGTTTTACCTACACATTGATTTTCTCTAATTTACATCTCTCACTTGAGTTTCTGAGCGGTTTACTTTCTGTTTGCAAGTCTCCCAAACTGTTGGTGATAGGTTTGTTTCACAGATTCAAGCATCTCCCTAGTTTGTGAGACAGTGCCTTGTAAAAAATATTCATTCCTCTTGAACTTTTATCAGATTGTCTGAAGCTCCCAGAAACTTCTTAATTAGATTTTTTTTTTTTGACAGGACAACACAAAAGAAGTGTCAGTGTAAATAGAAGATAAATAAGAAATTATTTCATTCATAAAGTTATTTTGTATGAACCTGAAAACAGAAACAGGGATTAAATTACACACATCTGAACTGTTTACTTAGTAGGTGACTTTTGAAGTCAGTTTCATTGAATTTAATTTAGCATGTTAGAGTAGTTGGGATTGAAAACAATTCAATGACACATTTTTTTTCAGTTTCTGTTAAACCACCTGACAATTATGTGCCCCTTTGTGTTGGCCTGTACCATAAAAATCGGAATAAAATGCATTGAAGTTTGTGGTTGTAATACGTTTAAGGATCTGAATTCTTTTGCCAGGCATGTGTACTTGTAGCAGTGACAGAAGGTGAATGTTGGTTATGTTTTATTAGTGTGACTGCAAGATGGAGGTTTGTCGTCATTATGATTTTCCTCTCAACCAAGAAAAAGTTCAGACTCAAAGAGTGGAGCAAAGGTTTGCTGAAGCGGTTTCTTTGTCATGTTGCACTGGGGCCCTGCGAGCCCAAATGTAAATTGTTTTTATGACATTTTTTTTATTATTATTATTATTATTATTATTATTATTATTATTATTATTATTATTATTATTTTAATAATAACTTGTAAACTTTAATATGTTTGTGTAAAAACACATTCATTCCTTTGAGGTTTGGGTAACAGACATATTCCATGTTATGAATGTCGTACTGTGTATCTTTTATGTATTGCAACATTTAAGCACCTGGCTCTAAATGAGACGTCAGCTATTAGGATATGGATTGCATGAAATGCAGTGATGTCTCTCAAATGTATAGCTAAATACCAAGTTATAACTATGCATCATTTAAAATGCATTGTTCCCATGAATTAATAATTAAAAAAAGATAAATGAAATGAGCACTGAATTATAAGAAGGAAAGCACGTTGTCGTTGTACAGTGAATTTGTTTGACAGAACTGATCGAAACAAATTGACAATATTCAGATTTCAAAGCCCTGTAAAGTATTTTGATATTTTTGTGTGCAAAATTAAAAAGACAACCTTTTTTTGTCAATAAATGTATTTTACCGAGTTGTTTCATGGTGCTTTCCGCTGTCTATTCTTTCTTGCAATTTGCGTTGGTGTCCTCTTAAAAACCTGCTTTCTTTTTGGACTTATAAAGGTACAAATGCATGACTATATAAAATATATGAAAAGTCTCGAAAAAGATTGGGTAAATGTGGTTATTGTGGAAACAATTTTACTCCTGGCTTATTTTTCTAAAACTAATTAAAAATATCTATACTTCTCCTCCCAAAGTGTGGTTTGATGAAACCAGAGTTGAATGTTGAGATTATAATTCCATCATGTGTGTTTGGCACAACAAAAGAACACCATGTCCACAGTGAGGCATGGTGGTGGCAGCATCGTTCTGTGGGACTGTTTTTGGAGGGAGTTGAGAATAGTTCCAAATATTTGTGATGATTATATTAAACATTCAGGCTATAAACCTGAAGATGAAGCAGAACCTTATACCTTTACATGTAAGGAGTCAGCATTCAAACCCGTAAAAGTTTATCTTCACCTTTCGTTTTGGGGATGGCTCTTTGGCAGAATGCATACTTTGGGGAAAATGCATATTTTTAACCCAGAGTTGATTTAGAAAGAAAACAATGAGGGATAATCTGAAGTGATGTCTGACAGATACGGATCATTTTTGCAAATGATTCAAACCTTTGTTTTCCGATATAAACCTATACCGAAAAGATCTGAAGACGAAATTACTTAAATCATCTTTAAATGATGTCAAACTGGCTACTGGGAGATCTGGTTGTTTTGTATGTGTTCAAAACATCAGAGAAGGAGGAGGCTCACTATGATTGAAACCAAAAACAGGAAGCAGGTGGAACAACAACCTCCCCAGTCAAATTCAAGAAACAACTACGTAAATGATTATCCTAAACACCCTGACTAAGCCTCGTGCTGTAAGTCCTGGTGCGAATAAATCAGAGGGGATAATTTGATAAAGAAGGTACTTTACTCCTTACAAACCCCTTCTGTGGGCGTGCACCACAGATTAGAGCTGTCAATGAAATGAATGAGTCTAAGGAGGAAGAGGAGGAGCAGTGAGGCAGAGGCGGAGTCTCAGCCATGTTCTGACCAGAACTTCTGCCGATTAACCTCCAGCTCTCTGTCTGCATCTACAACAATAACAACAACACGAAAAGGCACATTCAGCAGCCCACCCGCATAAAGTGCGCCAAAAAAAAAAAATGACTGCAACCGGGTTGATGTGCGCGGTGCGGACAAAATGCGTGCAGACCTTCCGACGACCTGCGCTGCTGCTTCCGCCTGTGGCCGTCTCCTCCTCCTCCTCCTCCTCCTTCACGGTGAGTTTGTCTGCTAAAAGTATCTGCCAAGAGTTTCTGTGGCTCGCTGAGTCACAGCGGGTTTTTTATTCACGCAATTTCTGCAAAACGTCGAGTTTTGCTGTGAGCGTGCTGAGTCACGGCCGTGGGTGTTCACACCATGTTTGTTTTTCTCCAAAAAAAAATCCAACCTGGCGCACCCTTTCTCACGTTTTCATTCACCTTTACCACTACTGAAGATAAACACGTGAGGTGACTTTCAAGCCAAGTAGCTTGAAACGTACAGCGTCTCTGCGGAATTGGTTTTATCTTGTGTTGTCGGTGAGCAGCAGAGAACTGCTCTGATTGATAAGACGCCATGAAAGTCCATGTTTTTACTAAGACATATTTCTGTTATTCTCCCTGAAACTTCTGTTTGAATCAAAATATAAATGCATCGTTAATCAAACTAAAGCAAGTGACTTAAAATGGATGTTTTAAACCTTAAAAGAAGGCGAGTCACGCAAAATTCACATTTTTGCACGTTTTTGTCCTTCCTTTTGGATTTCTACTGCTTCTAAAAAAAAAAAAAAAAAGCGCTTAAAAATCCACCCAGTTGCTTTTTGGCAGTAGGTTAATATTTTTTTGGTGTCTGTAAAATGACACTTTTGAAAAATCTTCGGAATGTAACGTTCTCGCCTAGCAAAGCTCAGCCCGTTTCCTAGCAACCCCGGCGCCCGTTCCTTAGCAACTTAAACTAACCTCCAGTTAACTTAAGTTAAGCTTAACTTAAGCTAACTGGAGGTTGGCTCCAGTTAGCTTAACTGGAGCTAACAGTTAAGCTAACTGTACATTTAGCTTAACTGTTAGTACATTTGGTCTGCTAGTTTTACCTCTGCCTGTACTCCTCCATTCCTCCACCATCATACCTCCTTCACCGTGTCCAGAGAAGTAGACATTATCTGCCAACTTGACAGTAGGAGCTTAAAGTCTGAGCAGAACGTGTGTTGTTTTGTCCTCCAGGTTCAGAGGCGCCTGCAGTCCACTCAGCCCGTCCCTGCTGCCCGGCTCCCATACAGGGTGAAGCTGTCTGCTGGGAAGCGCTACGCCTGGTGTGCTTGTGGTCACAGCAAGAAACAGGTGAGAGAGATGAATGCTGAGCTCGGCTGCTTTTAGATTCATGTCACAGAAGTCCCCATGTCTCCTGTCAAATAAGTCTATTCAGGATTGATGAAATATTAATGGGAGGAGGCTTACAAAGAGCTTTGAATCAACAAAGAATGCACTGTTGCACCTCTTAAGACCAAACAAAGTCCTGATGTCACTACCACTCAGGCTGAGACTTGAACTTTAGCCTCACAAAGACTTGATCCTTGAGTCTCTTGAATAATCATTATCTTATCTAATAAGGGTTGTGTATTAGCCTGCAGAGCTGACTTTTTTTTTGTTTGGCCCATTGGGAGCTCCTAATGGTTTATAACATGTTTACCTGCAGCTTTGTAAAACTGACCATTTTCCTCAGTTAAGCAAAAAACAAAATATACTGAAGTTTCCTCCCCTGATGTTTAAAGTAGCATCAGACATTTCTGGTTCTTCAAGCATTTGTTTAATGTTTACACTTGACAACAAATCGTTATAGTTGGTCAGATTTTCTTGTGTTTGCCAGTTTATTCAGTTAAAAATTTCAATGAGGTTTTACATTTCGAAGTGTAAAACCTCAGCTCGGCTATAAAGTCACTAATCACTAAGTCACTAATTTTACCTCCATAAACTTGTTCAGCCTTACTTACCTACAACTTGCTGTGTTAAATGCTGACATCCACAAATTGATATTTGTAAATTATCCAACATTTTCCACAGAAATATATTTTAAAGCTGACTTATTAATCAGACTCAAAAACAAAGGTCCGCGTTAATTTATTTCTTAAATCTAGTCAACGTCACATTCAACTTGTTCAACATAAGTGAAGATTAAAGCGCCTTGGCATTATGATGTAAAGCAACGATTAACATGTCTTTTTTTTTATTTTTTTATCCTGTTTTACAGCCTTTCTGCGACGGCACTCACAAAGCAAAAGCCCCAAATATCTCACCTCTACTTTTTACCGCCGACAAAAACAAGACAGTGATGCTCTGTGCCTGTAAGCAAACCAAGAACTCTCCGTACTGCGATGGCTCGCACTTGAAAGTCATCTATAGGGATGTGGTAAAGTATGTTAAAGGCCTGTTTAAATGATCCAGGTCATCATATTTTACCTTGCCACATGGTGTGACGCAAATACTTTTGATAAAACACAAATGCTGCTTATATGTATCCAAGCTTCTTTTTTTTTTGGTAACATAATATTGTTCATGAGCAATAAAATAAGTCTTATTGCACTCATCAAATAAGGACTGTAGTAGTATGAACCTGATTTCTGTAAGAGTTCAATAAAAACATATCTTTACAAAACATTTGTAGTAAGTGTGAAAGGGTTTTATATATATGCTTTGTACTCCGTATAACCCTAATATTTTTTTTTCTATTTTCTAATTATAGTTAAAAGTTTCTGAGGACGAAGTGTTTTGAAAGAGGATCAATAAATGGGTTAAATTGAGAAACGGTGGAACTCCTGTGGAGGCAGATTTAGAATATTGCCAGTGAGAAGTCAGCAAAAGGTGACTGAACAAAATAGTTTCCTTTGTCGTATATAATGTATAGCAGGTTAGAGTCTAACAACGAGAAACGGCTTTCTTTGAACGTTTATTTAAAAAAATAAATACAGTAGTTTCTGCTCATTTTCCCTTGATTCTAATCCGTATACACAGGCCTAAAGCCTATGTTACATGGATTCCTATTCATATAATATTAAAAATAAATAGGCTATTCATTTGTTTTAATCCGTTTAACTATTAATCATTAATTATTGAGGTTCAGCCTTAAAATATTTTTTGTTTGCGTATGCCGGCGGTGGCTTTTTATATTTTTTACTAATAAAAATTACGTATGTTATTTCTTTGAAACCATATATTTATGTCATTAAATCGTAATCAGTGACTTCCACTTTCTTATTGGTTTAGCTGATGGCACGTGGTTTATCTAGAACGCTTCGCCTCCAATCAGGTCCAAGCTGTCGACCGGACGTTTACTGGTTGCTGTTTTGATTTGGATTCCTTCATGGCAGATTGTCATTGTGGTGTGTGAGCCGAGGCATTAGCAGTTGTTGATAATATGATCACCCTTTTTAACAAGTTACACTCCCGATGGATGAGTTTCACCTTCAGACATCCGCGGACAGCTGCTACGGCGGCTCTGAAGGTAAAATGACATTTCACTTTCGCCTTTTTTGCATAAACACTGTCGTCTGAAGATATAAACTAAAATGCTTCCTGCCGTTGTCCAGATAGACACCACCAAAAAATTAACCATGGTGATTTGAGGGCGCTACGTTTTAGACTTACGACAAAGCCGGTTATTTGTTGAGTTTTAGTCGTTTTGCAAATAATCCCAGGAGTTTAGGAGCTTTTTCTAAGACTAGGTGGGTTTCAGTAGACAAAAATTGCACTAAAGAACATCTTTATTCAAAATATTGCTAAAGTATGATATTTGATATTTGTAAATGTCAAATATATTTACATACCATAGGGTATGGTGCTACAAAACTACCAGAGGTAAAAGTGTTAGTTTTATTGTTGTGTGTGTTTTTTTTTTAAGTTATTTATATGAACGTCAGTCTTTACCACCCAACTGGCATTGAGTCATTTGAAACCATCAAACTGATAAACACTGATTTGGAGATTAATGAACTGACTCATAGATGTGTCACAGATGAATTTCAGCGACCAACATGCACTGAGAAAAAAGTAAACAGGTAATCCAATTTAAATAAAAACGTCTCAAGTAATTAAATTAAGTTTATTCAAGTGAATATACTATGTTTGTTAACATGTCATGTTAAACACATGTAAATAAATGAAGTTTAACAAACCTTTAGATTGTATGAAAGAAATTAACTTATTTGTTTATAAGTTAGAGCTCCATTCTCTTTTATTCAGTGTGAGATTTGTGTTTGAGCTTTTTTGCGTCAGGACTCAGATGTTTGTGCTGAAGGAGAGAAAACTTAGTTAAAACAATTTTAAGGAACAATTATTAAAACTTGGCTTGATACGGGCTGTTTTAATTAAATGTATTTAAATTATTTGATGATGAAGCCCTATCCTATACCTATGAACAGTTCTTTTTTGTTGTTTTTTGTTTTTAAGCTGATCAAATTAGCTAGAAAAGCAATCCCTGATGGTTCAGTTAAACCTAGGAACTGCTGTTAAACTTTTCAATCAATAAACGACAAGATCTAACCATTGGATAAACTCAACCAACAGTAAATGTAATAAAAGAATTTTAAAAAAATCAAACAAAAACAGTACCTGTAGAAACAGCAATTGGAGAAAACATTTTTCTCCAATTTTTCTGGAACAAATTTTTTCTAATTTTAACTGTCAAAAAAAAAAAAAGCTCAACAGTTTTTATCTACAAAAAGTGTATATCAAGCTCTCATTTATGTTCCTAAATCAATGATCTCCACTTTAATTGATACTAAAACTTAATGCTCAATCTTTTTTAGCATTAAGTTCAGACAACTTAATGACAATAACAAAAAGTAACAATAAATACAGTACAATACAAAAACAACAAAAAAAACAGTCATATGGATGAATAAGACAATGCTACAAGGTTTAATGGATAATTTCTTCTTCATCTCAGTTTCTTTCCTCCTCACACAAATAAATTAATGATAAATCACCCAATACAAGAAATGAGTGACATGGATGAGGTGTAATTGTTACTATTATTGTTCTTCCTATTTTGTAAATTTTGAGTAATGTTGAATAAATCATTGTGAGCAAAAACATGCACTTTGAAACAGTTAAGGTCTGTACATACTCGATGTGGCCAGCACATTTCATATTTTTAAAAAACCTTAGTATGTAAATCCAGAGAAGTCCTCGTGAGTCCCAACCCACTGCAGCATTTGTTGTAGCCAAAGTCAATTTTCTGACCAATCACACAGCATTTCTCTTAACACCACACAAGAAAAAAGGTTCTGTCCAGATGATGTATAAAGAACTACTAAACAAGAGCTGCAAATGCAGAAGACTTGTTCTTGTGGTTCTGGGAGAGAGAACACATTTCTCTGTTCTTGTGGAGTTTGTAAAGCCTTCTACACATGAAGCTCAACCAGCATATACAATATAATGGGAAAGGTTTTTTGCATAAAAGTTCTCCAGTCATGGATGGATGGATCATTTCTTTTCCTGCTGTACATCCTTCTGTTTTCTCCTTCCTGTTGAGTTTTTACTTGTAATGAATTCAATCCAACACAAAGGTTTGGACATATTGTGACATGTAGCCCACAATACATGTCACCATGTTCTCTTCTAATAAGAGAAAATGAATAGTTTTAAAAGTGACAAACAAACACCTGTTTTTACGATTGAATCATGAGACCACTGAAGGCAAACGCCTAGCTGTCTTTTTAAGTGTTACCACCAGAGGGCGCTATCTACGTTATAGACAAAGTAAGTAATTTTGTTTCTTTGGTTGGAAAAATGGGCCAAAACTAGTGGGAAAAAAATATTTAAATGTTTCATCTCACATAATAAGTAGGTGGAATAAATATTTTGTGTAATTGTATATGAATTATGTGGTACAAACCTTCCATTTGTGGCATAGGCGTAACTTCCTGAAGGACTGGTGTGGACATGAAGGGGACAGTCCCCACCAATATTTACATTTTTTCTTTTTTTTTCTTTATGTGCCTGCATATATGTAACTCGGCAGCAGCTGCACGTTGTATTCAAAGCATTAAGAGCCAGGTAATGCTTTTTAAAATTCCTTTGGAAAACGTAAATGGCAAGTTCGCTCAGTGATCTAGTGGATTGGACATCACGTGACTTACTGTGCGCCATGGTGGTGCGCCACATGTCAGGAATATTGGTGGTCGGGGAAATGACGCAATCAAGCAGATAATCTGAGAAGGGGACGCAAAGTTTTGAAATTAATTGTAAACACTACGTAATTTGTTCGTAGAACGTGGCGATATTCAGAGCAGTCATCAAATAGGATGACATATTTCATAACATCAGCATCTCAGCTTTAAGCCACATTTTATAAAATCCAGTAACATTGATGGTCACTCTGCTCCCCAACCAGGCCCAAAAAGGTTTTGCGTCTTTAATGTTTGCTATATTAAAGACGCATCATATCTCGTCTGCTATGTGTAAGTCAGCAGGACAAAAGGTTTTGCCAACCAACGGAGGGACAGCTTAGGGTCAGAATCACATAATTGAAAAATAAACATTTTGCACTGATGAGGATTCATTTGGTTTACACAGAAGTTACTTATTCTACTTTTGAAATGTTTAATAACATTTTGATTGTTATAGACATGAGATTTCATGTTGTTTATGCTTTTAGCACTTGATAAAATCAGACAATAAAAGGCAACTATGTGATAATTCTTCACAAAAAATATTACTGAATTATGAAACCGTTTTCAAGCTTTCAGCACATAAATTAGAATATGACTGAAAAGTTAATTTGTCAGCAATTCCATCACCAAGTGAAAATACATTATATAGATTTATTAGATTACTTCCGTTTTAACATATTTATATTTCGTAGTATGTTTAATACCTGCTAAAAGGTTATTTTCAGAAGACAAGCCTGATCAGAAAATGTACCCTAATTTATTGAATAAGACTGTATTGCATTCACATTTAAGTTTTACCCCGGCCCCCTGCTCCTCCTCGTCCCCACCAACTTGCAACACAAAGTTGCACCCTTGATCTGTGGTAAAGAAAATAGTTTTTATTGTATAGTCCAGTGGTTTTCAAAGTGGGGGCCGCAAGGGGGCGCCAGGGAGGCCGCGGGAAGATGGAGAAGAAAGAAAGAAAAAAAATTATACATGAAATTATTTTATTGGATAAAAATAATTAAAATATTCCTGTCTGGGTATAACTGCATTATGAAAATCATTCACACAAAGCTTACAAATAATATTTTTAAATAACGCATCTCTTTCTAATTGGTTGAATGTGGAGAATGACATGCGTGTTGCTCTGACAGACATCAAGCCCAGACTTGACAAACTGTGTAGAAGCCATCAGGCCCACTGCTCCCATTAGCATGGTATGTCTCTGTCTCTCTCTCATGTAGCCTACATTTGTTGTTAGGCCTGCATTATATAAAATGCCTGCATGTTTAATTTGGGACAAACTTTTATTTTGTTCACAAATCTTTCTGTTTTTGCAAGGTATAAAGAAGTTCATCGTTTAAAAAAAGGTTATTAAAATTAAAGTGGCGGGCCTATGTTATTGTTATATGTTATTCATTAAATTAATGAATTAAAGGTTAATAAAATATAATTGTGACTTCATCTTTACAAAATAAATGTGTTTTTATTTAGATGGTTTGTTCACTCATTTTTTAAATTCTGTCGCTGTAGCTTACACATGAGTGCTTACGCATGTTTCATATGAGGGGGGCCTCAGCTGAAAATGTACTGGTGTAGGGGGGCCTTGGCTTGGTAAAGTTTGGGAACCCCTGGTATAGTCAACCATTGGAGTGTGAATGCGATTTTTTTATATATATTTTGCTGATGGTGGTGACTTTTTTAGGCCAGACTGGCCTAAAAAAGACTGGCTTTATAAGCTGAGAACTTATAAACTGATCAGTCTCCTGCAGGCTCATCCTCTCTCAGTAGCATCTGCACCGATTTGGCCTTCCTTTAAGACATTTTCTCTAAATGAGTGTAGTCAAGCAGGGATTGTTTTGGCAAATTAAAGGCGTTTTCACACCCCAGCAGTCACGTGTTTCTTTCTGTATTGTTCTGAATCCCCAGGTTAATCTGTCCACAGCCCCTCCAGAACCTGCCATTCCATCTAAGAAGCCCATAAAAGTGGAGCTTGTTGGAGGACAACGCTACTCATGGTGCACCTGTGGATACAGTCGGAAACAGGTGAGAAAATCTTTTTTTAAAAATTATTTAAAAAAAGACAAACCTCCAAAAAAAAAAAGTGTATCATATTTATTTGCGGTTTTCTGTTTTGAAGCCGTTCTGCGATGGAACCCACAAAACCAGAGCGCAGGGAATGAAGGGGCTTCGCTTTGTGCCGGAGAAAGACTCCACGGAGTGGCTGTGTGGATGCAAGCACACCGACAACCCACCTTACTGCGACGGCACACACGAACAGGACTTCATCGTGTCTGCTCCGCTGCATGAATACACAGACTGATGAAGGTGAAGAACCCTGAGGACAGAGTTGTCTCTGAACTGAGTCCGTGGGAGAAACATTTCAGAGAAAACAGCATCAGGGCAGTTTTTTTTTTTAAATCAGTGGGACATGTTGCCAGTAAACTAAATGGCGATCTAGGTTTCCACTCTTAATTTTGAAGATGAGTGATCTTACAGAAATTGAATTATTATTGTTCTTGAATCTGATGGCTAATTGATGGTTTATTAAAGCCATCCTTGTTTGTCATCAACCACGTTAAGAGTTTAATAAGATAAATAAAAATTGCAATCGTTTTTTACTGTTTGTGAAGCCTACCATTTTTTATTTTTTTTTAATAGATTAATAAAATAAAAATCTTTTGAAAACGAGCTGTGGGTACATATAAACTGTTCAGTTGGCCTTTACAGATATCATGCCGTGACTATGTTGTAACATTGTTGGATCTGTGGATCCATTTTGTTTGGTTGGGTGAATAAACTCCTGTCCTGCCTAAGATCAGTAGGCTGTTATCGATCAGTAGCACACTGCTGGCGGATGTTTAATTTGACAAGGAGCAGCAAGCTTAGGTCATTATTTCTCCCTACATCCGGTGGGTGGCACAGGTTGCTACAATCGATAGCAGCCACACAGGCACACCCGCTAGAAAGAAACAAACGCACTCACTTTCATTCTATTGGCTGAGAGGTTGCCAGGCGACAATGCATTTTTGTTCCAAAAGCAAGCAGAAAATGGTTTGTTAAGTGAGCAGTTTTGCAACCGCAGATTCGCGCCAAGCAGTAACAAGTTCTGAGCGCCAGGAGAGGTTTTGAGAAGAAAAACATGAAATCCTGCTTTCCGACTGAAAATGTGTGTTCCCGAATTACGGCAGAAAAATTCCCCCATAGAACTGGAGACTAGGAAGCACAAATAAGAGAAGTTTCTCCTGGGGTCATGAGAAACCCAAGAGTTTCTTTTCTCAAAGATGGAATGACTTCCATCTTTTCTGATAACAGTCTTCAAATATCTAGCCAAAATTACACCAAAAAGTTAATGGGTACATAAACTGGTGGTTGATATTCAACTAGCTAAGAAATATCTGTGCAAAGTATGTATAATTTTACTTTATATGAAAATAAATTTACAACTTGTCCAACTAACTGTTCTGTTACATGACCAATCCGTTCTGGGAGGGCAAACGAAGTTTTAAATGGACCATTAAAAAACATGCTATAGATTTTCATACCCAGGATGACAAATTTTTATACATTATACTCAGTATTTACATTCATATTACAAATGAGAAATTTCCTTTGAATGGAGAAAATGACCCTAAAAGTCATAAACAGAGAAAATTAAACAGGAGGCTTAGGTCAGAAAAACATAGTAAGTAAACATTTTTATTGACCTAAAACATGCACGTATGGCTGATAAAAAAAAAAAAAAAAATTAATCTGTTGAAAAGCAACAAAAAGGGAATGTTGAAATGTACGGAACAACATACATGGCAAAATTTCCAAAATCCCTTCTTTTTCACTCAGTTCTTTGAGCAGGGACAGCGTGCTGACGAACACGTAGCCCGTCAGTGTGGTAGTGCTTGGACTTGAGTGTGAAAATACGGCTGGAGATTCTCCTGCTGAGAAAATACCTGCCAGCTTCCGTGACTGGACCTTCACAAAGTGCATCAACAGTTTTCCATAAATGTACACGCTACCTGATGAGGCGCTGCTTATGTCAGACACTTTCAGAGAAAAGAGCTTGTCTTTTCTTCTTTTTTTTTTTCCTACAATATCCAACTGTATGCAGTGACTCGCACCACAAAAAGCTTTGATGATTCTGCCGTGGAAGCCAAGTGGACGTCTGTGGAAATGAAACGGACTCACTGCATATACAATACAAAAACGGTTACGATATCTTGTATAAAAGATAAGTTTATACATATGTATGCACACATGCTCACATTTGTTACATCCTGTACAGTTTGTATGTGTGCACGGCTCTACTCTACCACACAAACACGCACATACAAGAGTCTATTTGGCTGCATGTCAGTCTTTCCAGCTGAAAGTTAACGGCGATCCGCCTCCTGCCTGTCCGAAAGGATGAAAGCTCGGGCCTCTGTCGGCTACTCGGAGAAATAAAAACAGGGAGCAGCTTAAATATCACTGTCCTCCCCTTCCGCCCCATGGGGGTTAAGTCGTTGGAGGCGCGCCACTTTTGTCGCCGCCCCGTGCCTCCTCTTTGCTGGCCCCGGAGCTCGTGCCGTTGACGGTCACCTTCCGGCTGCTGGAGCCCTGTTTGGAGGACAGCGCGTGCCGCTGAGTGTTGTTGGGCACCGCGGTGCCGTTGGGGCTTTGGATGGCGGGGGAAGCGTTGTGGGAAGCGGCGCTCGTCTGGGAGGGGGCTCTGGGCGGCTGGACTGCGGCAGGACTGTGGAGTTTGTCGCTCTGAGAGTCGCTCTCCGATGTCGGGCTGGTATTGACGCCGTCAGAGTTGCCCTGGGCGGCGGACTGCAAAGGCCTCCTGCGTTTCCGGGTGGGTTTGACCAGGTACTGCAAGGGGATGGGTCCAGTCTGTGTGGAATTACACAAGAGCATACAATTTGATGCCGAGGAGACCTTCAAGTTTCCTAAAGGTAATCTGAATTAAAGGGGGAGTATTATGTATTTTCTAGGCACATAATGCCATTTTACAGCACAACCAAGTAACTTTGTTACCTTCAGCTGTTATAAAAATGCTGAATATTTCAAATATGACTTGGAAGAATGTTTACTTTAACACCTAGAAATTGGGCCTCTTGCTTAAAAACCTCCTGCTCTTTCTGAACTCTGCTTTCAGATAGTCAAGCACCTTATGGTGAAATTAAAGCTAAAAGTTGTAAGAATCTACCTCATACAGTGAGAGATTAAAATTTTTTGCCCATTTTCCATGTCTTAATTAAATACAGATGTGGACGGGGCCATTCAAACAAAAATAAATCCTTGAGCTAAACAACACCCCCGGCTGGAGAGTGACATGTACTTCAATCCAAAGTCTGCAGCTTCACAGGTTCTTTTCTGAATGTAGCTTCATTTATCTTTCTATAAATTTTGACCACTTTCCCCTACTTGTGGCAAAAAAAACAAAAACCTCTTCTGACTTTCAACATTTTCTTTCTTCATTCTACTTTCTAAAGATCATCTATCTATCCCTCTCCAACAGCTCAAAGATTGTTTTGTTTTTTTATCCTAACTCTCCTTTAGATTTCTCTACAACAGTCTCCCTGATCCGTCTGCTGTGTTCCTCGGCCTTTGTGATCCTGTTTGTTCATTAATGTTCTCTAGCAAACCTCTAAGGACTTTACAAAAAAGATGCTATTCAATTACACGCAGGCTGAATTTGTTCATTAATTAGGTGGCTTTTGAAGTCGGGTGACCTTTCAGCAGTGATGTCAGTAATGCGTTACTGTCGTCGGACCACCTTACTCGTTTAATTAACGAGTAACTTAAGGCGTTGCCATTTCAAATCCAGTAGTATTTTTAATATTAAGATAAGTGTCACAAATCTGTGCAGAGGGACATCTGAGTCGTGGAGCCGCAGGAGGAGCGCTGTGCGCTGCGCTCTGACACCAAACGCAGGGCCGTAACGCAGAACATGGACGATGGGGCAGGGGGAGGGAAGCCTAAAATCTTTTTATAGTTTTCCAGACAGTACTGGAACACACAAATTACTAAAGTTTTTTTTTTGTACTGTTGTAACCATTAAACAATCTCCCCTTCAGTTCAACCTTATAAGAAGAGATACATTGTTGGTGTAACCATTAAAAAATAACTTGCAATTAAGTACTGGCAAAGATCAATGTAATTTTCACAGGTGGCGGAGCGTTGTTGTTAGCAACTGCTGAAAGTAAATGCAAAAGTTACTTTTAATGTAACTTAGTTACTTTCCAAATCAAGTAATCAGTAATCTAACCAAGTTACTTTTTCAAAGGAGTAATCAGTAATCCGATTAAAGTTACTTTCAGATAGATAATAAAAGCTTAGCAGCCCTGCTTCATTTTCCTTTCATGACACTTTTTGAGTCACTATAAGAAGAGCACATTGAGGTGCATGACTGCAACATGAGAAAAAGTGAAAAGGTTCTCTGAATTACTACGCTGGTAATACTTTGCAAGGAAAAAGCTTGTTTCAAATTCGGAACATTCCTCAGATAATTCTTAAAGGTACAGAATCTGTCACTTACTCTTCTCCACTCGTAGAAGTAGGCGATATCCATTAGTGTGTAATAGTCCTTCAATGGTTCATCCCCATACAACACCTCCACCTGTCACACGCAGTAAGACAATCAACAAGGTCACAATCATGACATACCGACATTAACGGTCACCAAGCCCCCTTATACTGGATCATCATCTCAATACTGACATCACTGCAACCACAAAAATGGCTTCCAACAAATTTTCCATTTCAAAACACTGTACTTTTCCAGACTCTTGTTTTGCTAAGCAGTTTTTGTGTAACATTCTAGAAATTCCAGTAGAAAGCTTTTACGGAGTTCAGTGTCAGCCATCTGCTCCTTAAATAATAAAAATAAGAAGATGCTGAAGTTGGCTTCCTATCAAGCACTGTGGTCAAGGGTTTTGTGCACCATGGAATCTGAACCAACTAAAGTCATGCCATGGAAACAGACCCAGATAAGAGGCTTCTAATTCTTAACTAAATTAGAAGTTACCTCAATGAACCAGAAATCCAGGCCTGATCCTACAGTCATTCACCCCCTTTCAGCCTCTGCTGGTCATAAAGTTGTGCTAAATAAAGTGCCTATAGGCGTTATAGTCAAGTTGTAAGGCTGAAAATATATATTCATATTTGTTTCATGTTGAAAATGCTTACAAAAATGTTAAGTCAAATAAAAAGGTTCATTTCCAAAACAAAATGTATGAAATATTTCTTATTGTACTCAAAATATACTGATTAAACTTTTCTGTTTAAGAAATAAGTTTATGCATCTTTCAGTCTGTTTCAGTCAGATAGAACCACATACAGGTGTAGAACAGCTTAATCTGGTCACACTTTGCTGCGACTTAATCAGGATTCGGCCATCTGCCCAAACCATACTCACCGGATGATCTCGCCAAATCTGACACACATGCATACCATCGTACTACAGTCAGCAATCTAATCGGTGAACTATACACAACTCTCGAAGTAGAAACGTGTGCTGATTATTTGAAGATCAGCAGCAGCATTTAAATATTGAGGCAACATCTTAAGACATCAGCCAGGAGGTTGAAGTTTGGACAAAAATGGGTCCTCCCAGTGGACAATAAGCTGAAGTATTCTGACAAACAAAAGACATTCTCACTGAGACAACACTCCTCCCAGTGTTGCTCTATAAAGAGCAAAATAGCAAAAAGGAATAATTAAAACATGTTTTCCACAGTAAACTTGTTTAGGTCCCTGGTAAATTTAGAGGCATTTCAGATATTCCACATTTTATACATTAATAGTTCAAAAATCTGAAAACAGCAAATAAACCTTTTTAAAACAATTGCAACAATGGTGTCTTAATTATTGCTGGTTTTTTGCTGTTCTGTTTAAATTAATAGCAATCAGATCAAGTTTGAAATTATAGGTGCACAATATTCCTTGTTCATGTGTGTAATTTTATACTTCGATCATGTTCAAAATAAATAATGACAAAATCATGAGTAGTCTATCCAGAGACTAGGTCAAAATGTCAAATGTATTATTTTCATCTCGACAATTAGTTTTTATTGAGCAAGTTGCTTCTGGCCAACATCCTACATTTTGACAATGAAACAACTCAGTCTATCAACAAATATCCTAATGGTGAATTGAACTGTGACTACAGTGACACTGTGCTGATAAATTTACAATATATTGTGCAGTCCTATTACTATTACCTTTTACATTTTATATGCAAATACCAGGAAACCAGACGATACAACACTGAGAATTTTCTACTGAGCAATGCCTGAACACACTTTTGAAGAAGAAGAAAAAAAAGAAAAAACATTAAAAACATATTGGTCAATTTCTTTAAACGCTAAGGATTGCGACTAGCTTCTCCACAGTGGATATCCACCTGAACAATGGCAGCAGCCATCTCTGTAGCATAGCAACTGGGAAAAATGCTGCAAATTTGCAAGTGCTACAAAAAACAGAGGGAGCCACTAACCCCTTCTTATATTCTGCAGAGTCTAAACATCACTGGCTACTGCGTGTGTGAGTCCAGTTACCCGGTAGTTGTTTGGTATATCCATCTTGCTCCGGAGGAACTTCGCTAAGTGCATGACAGACATAGCTGCTGGGCACTGCAAGAAGCGTTTCCCATTGGACTGGGAACAAAGAACGGCACAGAGGAAGAGCATTAATCGGATGAGGGACAGAAAATGGAATTAAGATGACCGAATGTGTGGCGGTAACTATCTGTACCTTGTCTACTTCCATCTCCGATCGCTGCCTTTCATTACTTCTGCAGGTAAGTACAAAACAGGATTTTTACACACAAAAACAATTGTTGAACAGCTGCAGAGGTAGTACACACTTTAATTTTCATGATTCAAGGCTCCTCCAGGCTGGTCTATAAAGTTTTCTAATCTTCCTGTAAACCTCAGACTCACCGGTTCCTCTCGTAGAACTGTATGGAGAGACTGATTATTTCATCTTCTGCGATATTAAACGTTTCTACCACTTCGCCCGGTTCCAGCTCCCGGTTCTCTGCGTAGAAGTCTCGCCTCCTTTTCATCTCGTCTAGGTTTCAGAATAGAAACGCACCTTTATTATGAAATTGAACAAAACATAAGAGAACCAGCAGCTGGCCTGAGGTTGAACAATTTTACCTTTGAAGAGCCCTGGAACCAGCTTATAAACTATATCTTGCAGAGTTTTGTCCGCTCTGAAAAATAAAAAGGTTTAATCGGATAATGCTGTCAAACAGGCATATAGGATTAAAATAAATAAAACACTGGTTTACCTGATGCTTAGCTGTGGACATGTCTTGTGCACTTGGACGTCACAGCGAGGACAGAACTTATTTGTTTCAAGGAAGGCAACAATGCATGTTTTACAGACTAGAAAAGGATAAGAGATAAAACAATGTTCAGTTAATGAGTGAAAACGAGGCTTCATTTTACATGCTGTCTTGTATTTTCTTGTTTTTATGATATTAAAATGGCATGTCAAAAAAAATTATCTGCTTCTCAACCAATAGACCAAGTTTTATCAATCTTAAAACACCTAGAATACCAGTGAAACCTGCAAAAAGTTGGTCATCAGTTAGAAACAGGTTTGTCATTTTTCTTTGCCATTCAGGCTGGATGTCCTCTGTGCCATCACCATAATGTCTTGCAGATTGAGGATGGGAATTATTCTTGTTCTTAAGTTGACAAACACTTCCTATAAAGTCTAATTAATCCTGAAATTTTGAAGGTGTTAGCTTTTTACACAGTGAAATTACAGGGCGAAACGACTCCCTGTAATTGAAATGTTTATGTTGAATGTTACGAAATCTTAATATCTTAAGATGCTTAGCTCTTAAAGCATCTAATTTAGATTTTCTTTTTAATTTACCTTAATTTGTTACAATTTCAGCTCGAAGCTTTCTAAACACTTTTACAGTAATTCTGATTAAAATAAAGGACTTTATGGTTAGTAGACTGTTAATTGATTATTTATGGGTTAATATGACCCTAATATGACAGGGATTTTTTTGAAAAAAGTGAGCCTGTAAATCTGCAATGTTAAAAAGAAGTTTGGCACAGAGTTGGTTCAGAGCCCTGCCTTATATTTCTTCTGTGGGTTTCATTTGAGGGGTGGGAGTGAAAATTCCATCTTTAAAAAACTATTTCTATCATTTCAAGTTTATTTCTAAGTCACTAGTGGCACACCATTCCCATGTTGATTTAGCCATTATGTTTAGGATCATAACACACTAAAAGATCCGATGAAAAATATATTTTCAATTTATTAGCAGAATTTACGAGATTTCCACAGCAATCCCCTGCAGCAAGCCCACAGTATCACAGGCAGTAGGTTCTTCTCCACATATTTATCCTTTGTTTCACACCAAAAGATGTCCAAAGTGTTTTCTACCAGCTCCAGTACAGTTCAAAGCCCACGTTAGAGCTGCACAATATATAAAATCTCAGTAATCACCGCCATGTCAAGGTTTACAATCCTGAAATCACAAAGGCCTGGTTGGATGCAGTATTTAGAATAATACAATATTTAAAGTTCTAAAAATGCATCTTCTACATGCTAATAAAACATATATTATCTTGGATGGCCCTTCTCTGTCTTTAATCCCCACACCTTATGCTTATTTGTTGTGGTTGTGATGCAAAAGGCCAATAAAGGTGGGGGGTGTTGTGATGAAGGAAAATGAAGAAAACGGGTCAGGGGAATGTCACCTAATCTTACTCAAATCATCGTAACATTCAGCAAAACTTACATGTTTGACCATTACAACTCCAGATGTTTATATTTATGATTGTAGGACAAAAAAAGTCTTAGCTATGGTTTGGTTCCCAAACACCCGGTTAGCATCTAACGCTATCCGGCAACTCCAAGATGCCAATCTTTGCTACACAGCATTTCCATCCCCCTTTTTACCATCATTCCCATCATTTCAGGTGGCAAGATAAAGACGAGCCTCCGAAACACTAGAGGCCAGGGGCTCAGAGAAATGTTGTAAAATATTTATAGCTCAGGAAGGCGGAAATTTATACATTAGACCTAATATGCAGAATTTTAATCATCACAATATCTGTGTGTGCAATATCACAATAAAGGACGACTTTAACAGAATATTTGGTAGAATCGGTTGCCACTCCGTCACAGGGCAACACGCATACACACACTTCTAAGGGCAATTTAGAGAAAGCAGCTAACATGTATATTTTTGGGCCATGGAAGGAAGCTGGAATACCTGGAGAGAACCCACACATGAGGTTTAAATTGGTTTGCGAGGCATAAGTGCTCTCAACCTTCAATCCAACCTTATTTTATGAAAAAAAAAAAAAATCCACAATTCTGGATTTTCCCATAGTAGATTAATGTATTAATATTAATGATTGGGTTTTCTGCATTTTGAAACTGCTATTAAAAACAAAATTATTTTAAGGACTGTTTTTACACCCACAAACAAAACATTGTCCACATCTGTCTATGTAATATGAAAGCCTTATTAAAAACAAAACAATCTCAGCAGACAGGCATAGCATGCATATATGCGGCTTACCAAATCTCAGTGCATGCAGGTATGATAAAGCCTTTATCAGGGGGAAACTTACAGGAGTGCAGACACTCTACGATGGTTGTAGCATCGATCAGGTAGCCGGCGCACAGCGGACATGTGAGCAGCGGGTTCAGATCTGTGATTTTGACCCGGTTCGGCTGCATTTTATCCATCTGGACAGATCTGCAGGGATAGGGGGTGGAGGGGCAGAAGCACCCGAAATGTGAATGTGTTTGATTTGGTTATCTCTCACACCGCTGCTGCTCTCGGGCAAGACAATGTGCGTGTGCAGCTCGTCCTTGGGACAGCACCTTGTGAAACCACAACAAACAGACCTAAAACAACTCTTTACTGCACGCTGCTGCGATTAATACCCCCCTCTGAGGGCAGCAACACGCAGCGGCCAGCTATTGAATCACGCTCTGTGTGGCCTCGTCTTGTGCACCAAGCTCCCGACTCCCCCTCGGCCAACAAAGAGCGACTCCATTTCCCCGGAGCTCCGCCGTCCTCTGCCCGTCTGAGCAGGCGGGCGGGCGGGCGGGCGGCACGGTAGGGGGACCGGCACAGCCAGAGGGAGAGCACCGACACCGAGGGGGGCTGCAGAATCACACTGGTACACAAAGCAGCCATCTTAAATTCACTGACAGCGCTGAATCAGGAGAGCGAACAAGAGGCTCCTGAAAATGTGACACCGTGCAAACTCTGCGTGCGCCTCCGCAAACAGCGGCGCAAAGAGCTCCCGACAGAAAAAGAGAACGCGGCGAGCGGCGCTTGTGTTCCTACCTGATCAGACATCAAAGTTTCCCCTCACTGCTCCCAGCCGGACTCCAGGTGAAATTATTTGCACTTGGGCAGAATTGTGCAGCGGCGCCAGAAAATGGCTTTTTTCAGCACCGTCAGAGGACTGCCCATTTTGGATCACGTGGTTTTTTTATTTTGTCGCCTCGTTGCTCTCCCTGATCGGGCCTGAACGCCGAATCCGGACCCTCTGCAGGCCCTGCTCACTTTGTGCACTATGTTTTCTCCCTCACAGGCCGTGCGTTGCGTTTTTTGTATTTATATCAGCCCTTTCTCCCGAATTGCCGCCGCCGAATGGAGACGATTGTGCTCCACCACGCCCTCTGTTTGTTCCAGTCTGAATGGAAAACAGCTCGTCTGCTCCAGAGGCCCTGCAGGCCTCATGAGTCCAGGGCCCCAACCCTGAAAGGGCCCTTAACATAAGTTTCAGTAAAAATTCAGAACTTGTCTCATCTATGTTTTTAAGAGAAGATAATTTTAAAAAATTGCTGCATCACTGATACAAAACAGTGAATGTTTACAAAAATTCCAATAAAAATCTCAGTAATTCAGTTATTTATTTGCTTAAATAAAGTGTGTTCGTACAGCGTTGATTAACAATAAATGTAATCTCAATGCATTTCTTCCAGACCAACAAGCTCAACCAGTATCCAAAAACACACAGTTTGATCAATTAAGTCAAATTCAATTTTAAAACAATCCAATTCAGTCCTAGTTATAATGCATTAGAAATCACATTTAGTTTGTAATGCTAACTGGAAAAATGTTATCCATGTAAAGAAGTTATTACCTTTGCAGCAATTCCTCATACTGACCAAGCATGTGGAAATAGTGGAGCAGAGCAGCTGTTTTAACCAGGAAGCAACCAACAGCGGATCCTTGCACAGTGTGCCTGCAGCAGACTGCCACTGGTAGGGATGGTTCATGAATGAATGGCTCCATGGGGGAGACCCTCCTTCTGCGATCCCCTCCACTTCCTGATCCCCGCACAACCTAACACATCATTCCCCCACCCATGATATGACTTATCAAACCATTAGGAATGAAAAAACTGTGATCTGTTTGACAGTTTTATGTTTTATGAAAACACACACACGCACGCACACGCCCACATATACCCCCCGCCCCCCCCACACACATATATATATATGACCTGAAACTTCAAGGTTCAGGTTCAACTTATTTATATATATATATATTGTGACCACCACTGTCACTGTCACAATTTGAGCTGCTTTTATGCTGAAAAGAAGATGGAAAATTAAATCTTTTGTATGCTTACAAATCAAATATAGTTTTGTGTCATTTAAAATGTGTTTTAAAGAATCTCTTCTCCATATTGTAGAAGAGATTCTAGACCCAGCTTACCTAGTTAGACTTTGAAATTGAGCCGATTAAATGCACTCCATGTGCACTGAAAACAGTGAAATAGACCTTTATTTTGTGTCCAATTTGAAGCATCAAATCACATATTGATTGGGCATGTCGACAAGCAATAGAAAACTGGTTTGGCAACTGGCATGTGACCTTGGTGTGTTTGTGGCATCCCTAGGCTATGCCACCCTGAGTGGTGTGTCAGATTGCATATCTCAAAACCTGCAACGAATCCAAGATTTTATTTCTGTTTAAAAAACAAAAAGGAGTTTTCGGCCACTGTAACTCTTTCAGTTTCTTTAAAGAGAGAAGTTGAAGAAGATAAATTGTTGTTATCCAGGTAGACCTGCTATCAGATTAAATGAACTCTTCAACAGAGGTGCCAACTACTGAGCGAAGCTTGAGCTTGAGATTGGAGAGTATGTAGTTTCAGGAATCTAAAAAACATTTGACACTAATAAGCAGGAAAATACGTTTTGGTCTTGTATACTTTGTTATGCTAACATTCTGCACAGTCAGTTCTCTAGTTTACTTTAAGAGATTATTGTCATCATTAAGGTGCATACATTTGTTTGCTTTCTAACACTAGAAATCCTGTAGAGACAACAAAAGGTACAGTTTCCTCTGAACGTTTTTAACAAAAGACTCTGGTGGCACATATAAACACCATCCTGCCCAAAGGCTCAGATGTTACCATAGTGATATTAATAAAATTAAGTAGATTATTTTGGACAGGACATCTAGAAGACAACATCACACTTTAACCACCCGAGGACTAAAGTGTAAGGGAAAGAGTTTCAAAAAGAGATCAGGGAACTTTGACCTGAAGCAAAACATCCAAACCAAATTCACCCGCATCACCCAGAACTTCATAACCAACTCAGTCACTTTGTAGTACTGAAGCTGGAAGTCTGCAAAGTACGGTACTTGGGAGCTCGGACAGAATAGTCCAAATAACACTGTGTTTACTCAATCACAAACAGCGCTTTACTTATCTACAGTGAGATTTATCGGTTTGACTGTAAATTCAAAAATCTAAATCCAGGACTGTACAGGTGAAAATTTCAATCTATGCCTCCATTCTTTTAAAATACCTGATTCCAATTTCAATGTCAATAATTAAATTGTTTCATACTGTACTTTAAATTGCAATGTTTTGTGATATTTGTTGCTGTAACAAAGTTGCTCTCTGAGTGTCACTGACTAAGAAATCAGGGCTTTTTTCCCTCTTTGCCTCTTTGCATCAATGTCATGATCTGTTTATGCATCCTCGTTTCGGGCCTCAATATCTGTTTTGGTAATTTTGCTCTACTCTATGCTTTGAACTAAAACCATTCTATTGTAGCTCTGGTTCCATGTGTAGGGCCTTTGTCCTGCAATAAAGTGACTTCATCCCCGTCTATGCAGCCTTGGCAGATTTTCCTCCAAGATCACCCTGTGTTTAACAGTATCTCTATCTGAGCCAACTTGCCCTGTTCTTGCTGCAGAACAGCATCCCCATATCATGGTGCTGCCACAGTCAAGTTTCAGGATGGACAGAGTATCTTCATGTTGATGGCAAATATTATTTTGCTAGTAATCTTCAGCAACTTTAAATACTCTTACATCATGTTTTTCGCCTGACAAACTAGATACAAATGATTGGACAGGAACTGTTTCACACCTTCTTTACTACTACCAGTGCAATGCTGCTTTTTTATTTATTTATTTAGTATCAATAAATACTAAATAAATATTTATTTAGTATATATTTAAGAAGATGGAGTAGTAGTAATAGTGGTAATAGTAGTAGTTAGAGTATCGATATAGGCCCTGTATATCGATACAGGGCCTATATCGACCAAATTGCTGATGTCAATACTGCAGATCATTTTTAGTTAGGTTTGATGTGTTATCAATCTTCTGACCTTTTTTGTACCTTTTCCTTTGAAATGTTTTTGTTCAAATCTAAAGTAGATGCTTAAACTTTGGGCAGAATTTGGACAAAGTTTAAGTATCTACAAAATATTTTAATAACTTATTGACATGATTTGTGCACATTTTTCCAAAAATAATCATACAGGGGATAAAAATTGAGAGCAAATCCAAACAAAATCTGCATTGTGGTAGACACGAGAAACTACAATACAAAAAGAAAAGAAAATTTCAAGAGGGAATCTGAAGCTAAAGAATCGATCTTGCTACGTAGTTTCTCCAATACTGATACAGACTTGATATTATTGATATTTTATATCAGTCCGCCCACCTCTAACTACTACTATTACCACTATTACTACTACTCCATCTTCTTCTTTCAAAAATGTGAAAATATCCCCAAACTATCTTTTTGAAGTGATTCCCTTAGTTTTAATTTAATCTTAAGAAGATTTCTAAGTAACTAATTTCTCTCTAATTTGCATTTTTATTTCATTATATATATATATATATGTTTCCCTTCGTTTACGCTGTTTCCAATATCTCTCAGTTTATGTGAAAAGGAAAAGGTGGAATAAAACTAGTGACTACAGGCTTCATGCGTTTCTATAGCAGATGTAGTGTTACTACATTGTTACTACATCTGCTATAGAGAAACCCAGTTAACTTTAATTAATGGTAATGAAAACATGTTCGAAAAAACAAACAAAAAAAATTATTTTTGAGGGCACCAATAGCAATCCACGTTGCTAATTAACTTGTAATTCTTACAAGTTAAATTAAAAACATTCGCTATAAATTCTTAAGTAGCCTAGCCCAATAAATATGGCAAGCTGTTGTAACATTTAGTAGCAAGGGAGGCTTTTAAAAACATATTTCCATGAATGAATTCTTGAGATTCTGAGAGTGACGTCCTTCCTATTCACAATGAGCATTTCAGACATCTAACCTAAAGTAATGCTTTAGGTTTAGTAATGCTTAAAAAAAATGTTTTAATTGCATTTCCCATTGAGATGTATTTGGTCTAGCGGCTGCATCTATGCGGGAGTCCTAATAGTCTAAATGTTACAACTAATAACCCAGATTACAAAAGAAGGCTGGATCGGGGCCAGCCCAGCCTACGTAAATCCATCGGCTTTGAATCTCTATGGATCTGGATTTTAGCGCAATGACCCTTCATGGTCCCCCAGTGTCGAGACCGAACACTGCAGCCTCTGTAGCTGCAGTGTTTTTCTTCACTCCAGTTTTGATCTATTTGTCAGTGAAACGACCACACATAATCGTGCCTTTTCCAACTTGAGTCATGTTCTCTTTAACCACCAAACACTGTTACCCAACACATCTTGTTTATTTATGTTATCACTGTCTGCCTGTCCGTCCATTCATCCATCCATCCAATAAATAAGTATGTTTATCTTACATTATTACAGAATTTGCTGGAGGGGCTCCCCTCTTTTGCCTTGGGATCCCTGAGATTGAGCTGGAGGATGTTGCTGAGAGAGATGTTGGTGTTCCCACCTGTTGTCCCCGCGACCCTTCTCGGATAATATGGATGAATGGATTATCCATGGATGGATGGGTGAATTTATTACTCCTTTGTTATTTCAATATTCTTCTTTTTCTCATTGCTCGTGGTAATGTTTGCATTTTCTTTATTTTTATTTTGTTTTCTTTGTCACAATTGTTGTTGTTACGGTGGTTCCCATTTAGTTCTTTGTCCTCTATATATTTTTTTTATAATAATCATAATTTGTCGAATCTTCTGTCTAAACTAAGCCATACAGAGTCTGTCAAGCTGCCAATTTAATAAAATCAGCAACAGCGAGGAATAAGACATTCCCATGATTGTTGATTTTGTCCAGACACAAAGCAAACAAATGTACACTTTAGCTGCGACGACAATACAGAAACATTTTTAAAAAACATGAGACATGAAACAGTTATTTTGTCCATACTGATTAGATGTACTCGAATTAAAGGTTAGATTTTTTTTAAAAAATTAGATGAAAAAAATATTTACTGGTGACGAAATACCAGTAACAATGAAACACTAGCTGTTGAGCTCTAAATTCCTTTTCCTTTTTTTATGACCTAATCCAGAATAAACGTGAAATCTCATTCAGGTTAAAATGGGAACCCCTGCAGTTCCACCACTACGCCAGCAGGGGGCGCGGCGCCGACGCCATCTTGAGGACACCCCAAACGCATCGCTTGTCTGGCGGCGGGCGGTTGATAAACCGTCTCCAGCTCATCATGAAGGGATTATTCACCTTCAAATAACACAGCACGGTCTCAGTTTCAGGTTACCAGACTTACAGGGAGGGCGACGAAGAGCTGGACAGCGACATTTCATCGCTGCTGGTGGCTCTTTTTTTTTTTTTTTTAAACGAGGGCGGCGGCGCTTGTAGCCCGATGGCCGGTTAGCTTGCTCTTCGCTGGACTCCGCCGCGGCCTGCTCGGGAGGAGGAAGGGTGGTGACGGCGCAAAATGCTCCGCCGCTGACTGCCTCCCAAACAACAGACACACACACGCAGTCCTGCTACGTTAATAACACGGACTCAACGAGAGCGAGACGGCCACCACGATGCACTTATAGATTTCAGTTTACACGTCGTTAACTTTGCGGGTTTCTTTTTCTTTTTTTTTTTCTTCTTCTTTTTTTTTTTTGGTTGTTTTCGTTGCGTGAAGCGAACAGCCAGCCGGAGACGGCATCATCATGTCATCCAACTGCACCAGCGCGGCGGCCGTCAGCGCCAGCAAAACCAAGACGAAAAAGAAGCATTTTATAGGACAGAAAGTGAAGCTGTTCCGAGCCAGCGAGCCCATTCTGAGCGTGTTAATGTGGGGAGTCAATCACACGGTAAGCTCATCACCACTACCTCTGTGTGTCGGCGTGTTTTCATTTAGCTACACCTTCCTAGCTAGCCGCTCTTCATCTGTCAAACAAGCTCTCATGCTTCAAAACCATCGCAAAAATATAAAGTTTGTCACTTACATTCTGCTTTAATACTATAATCAGTATTGAAGTACTGGTTTTCAATAAGCATTTTGCTATATTTCATATTTTTATTTCCTTCTGAGAATATTTTTGGGGCCATTTTTTTTTACCACTTTAAGCTGATATTTGACCCACCAAAAAAAAAAATAGAAATCATGATTTTGTTTTTTATTTGAAATGCATACATTTCGTAATAGTTTAACTGAAATCTATACAAGAGAATCCAACTCGAGCAGAGTATTTGTTATCTGAGCTCAGAAAATCTGCACGCCCTCAGAGATTATTTATTTACTTTTTTCAGTGAGGATTATTCTGCCATCACAGATTACTATGGATTGCAAAGTGTTGTTGTTTTTTTTTTTCTTTGGCGAGTCGTGATGTGCTGTTGCTGTGGTGCAGGCATGGTGAGGTGGGAGGGGCCGGGACAGGCAGCAGGTTATACACACTTTCAAAACAAACCTGTTCCGAGCTCGTACTTGCCGCTGCTGGAGTTCAGCTCCTTCGTCTCTTTGCTGCACTTTATTCCATTGCATCATCTCACTATAATTAGAGCAGAAAATCTATCTGTCGCATTCTGTTTTGGCTGAGGCTGCTGGTGGCTATTAAAAAAAAAAAAAGCTCTGTGGAGGGCAGGCTGGGCCGTGCAGTGATGGGTAGATGGATGGAGTGAGTTGCACAAGCAGTTTTTGGATTTGCCCTAACTGTTGCACTCGTCCACACTTTTGATAGATGCGTGGAAAAAGTTGCCCTTCAGGCACCAGTGGATTACTGAGGCGACTTGGCAAAAGCGAGGAGGCTCATGTTCAGCTGGCTCAACAAGATATTAACTTGGCAACATTGATCTCAATTGAGTTGGTTTCAATTTCGTGTCATTTTACAACAATTGCCACCTCAAGGCAATTGTTGCCTTGTTGCCACCTCAACAGTTGAGGTGGCAATTGTTGAGCTGTTTCAAACCGTAACCCTGTTACGATTTGAAACAGGGTTCAAATCGTATCCAAAAATGCAGTTCAAAGCAATACAACGCAATAACTGAGGCAGAGTTGGATTCAAATGTATACCTTCCGATTAAAATACAATTCATGTAAATTCAAATTTTGGTATATATTAATAAAACTGTTTTTGTCTAAGAAAAGCACAGCCCAGTTGACTGTCACTGACTTTGCAGCAATTTTTACTCAATCAGTCATCCTGGCCAAGCATGTGGCGATGATTTTAATAGGAAGAAACCTCCAGCTGAAACAGTTGTTACTTTCCCACTGTCACTCAAAAGTGGAGGGGCAAAATGAAATAACATCCTATCTACTAAACATTTTACTTGAATTATTAATACCTTTGGTAGGATGCTTACTCCATTTTTTTTTTGTTTGATTAAGTCAAATATATATATTGTGGCTGTGCTAACCAGTGTTTTTGTTTTTGCTTTTTTTCTTTAAATTTGTTCATAAATAAACAGTTTGTAATGTAAAATGTACTTATCTTCCTTTTTCTATATCTGAACTATAAATCAAGGTTTGGTCACCTGATATAAGTCAACTCTAATACTTGTCCTAAAAATGTGTAATATGACCACATTATATGGTGGTTTCTTTTTCTTACCACCATATAATGTGGTAAGAAACATTATATGGTTCAAAGTCAATCATTTGAATTTCTTTCTTAGACCGCAACCCACTTCCTCCATTATTATTATTATTATTATTGTCACAGTTCTGATTACAGACGCTCTCAGTGAGTGCCAGCTGAAGACATCCTCGAAGGAAGCGAGTCCAAGTGGAAAACCATTTGGACCAACTCATCGATATAATCTGCATCAGAGGAAGGCCTGAGGCTCCCTCTGTTTGCGTAAACGGCAAACGGGCTGCTGCTGTCGTTTGCCGCTGACGGTGCCGCTGACCGTCAGCGGTGCCGCGGTGCCGCTGACGGTGGCAGCACGTTGGAGTAGCTCTGTACTTTCTGAATTTTGAATTTGAATAAAAATGAGTGTTTTATTTTAATGCTCATGAGACCGGTAGAAATGTGATGCTACTTTGGCCGGTCAGATTGCATCTCTTGAATAAAAAGATAAGAAATGGAGATTAAAAAACATGTTTTCGTTTGTATTTGAAGTAGGCTCCTTTTGATTGGTGCATTTTACACAGATTTCACAGAAATCTTTTCTTACTTCTCTTATCCTTTGGAGGCAGTCATGCTTCCTTTTTTATAACCCATTTTTCTTCTTCCTGTTTTTGTGTTTGGAACGAACAGTAGTCGATCCTGTAAAACTCTCTAGGTTTTAGTTGGAACAGAAAATGGTTATTGGTGGGATAATTTGGAGGAGAATCCTGAGTGTCCAGGCAGCAGTTTTTTTTTGTTTTATTGTGCTAAAGTTTGACTTTCTTAACCTAAAATGTTATTAATATCTAGGTTCCTATGTTGTTGTTTTTTAAACTACATCCCACTATTAATGTCTACTCACATAAATTCGTTATATCCAGATTTTATTTCTTGTCAAAATCCCAATCTGCTAATTGTAATTCTCAGCACTAGTTTGCTGTACTTCAGTGTCGATAACTCTGTCATTTCAGAGTTGATTTTGCCAGAACTGAAAAATACCTGCAGCCTACTAAATTTAGTGGTACGCTGGGGGGGAGAAAAACATTCTGCTTGGGGATTTGAGAGGCCATTAATGGGATGTTTATCACTGCAGCATCTTTAGTATTCAGCGGGTGAACTTTGGGTGTGTGGGTGCTGCACACAGGCCTGATGATTTGAGGTGTGGGTGTTGGGCCGAGTCGAAACATCAAGCAGCTTTCACATCAAAGCCGTCCCCTTCCAGTCAGAAGTTTCATGGATGTTTAATTGTTGCCTAGCAGGGATGGAGAAAGAAACGGTAAAAGTTAGTGCTTCAATGTGGTTTATTTACTTGCTGCAATAAAAGAATTTGCCAAACGGCCACAGTGGTATTTAGCCTGTCTCCTTTTGTGTTTGCCAGCATGTTTTTTTTTTTATGTCAGTTACAGGAATCTCATTGTCTTTCTGGGTGAGCTTTTGTTCTGGATGCGTTTCTCCAGATAAGATCGCTGTTTCGTGGTTGAACAGCAGCACTTTCTAAACTGTGGTTTCTCTGGCCTGAGAGCGAGTCGCTGCTGCCGCAAACTCCAAGTGATGATGCTAATTTCTCTTAGAAATTGTGGTTTTTTTTTTGGTTTTTATTTTGTTGTTGATTTGGGAAAGCAAATCTACATTTCTTTCACTGTTATGCATGGGTCCACATGAAGCACGGGACAGTGGTATTTAGAACAACAATTATTCCAATTATTTCCAAAGTAACTTGATTATTGCAGTTATAAAAATTGTAAAATGGACTTAAGAGAAAATCTAAAATAAAAACACTAAATTCAGCTTTCTAATGCGTATTCAGTTGTTGCATTTTGTTCTTCTGTTATGAGAGGACAATGATCTGATTTCAGCTGCTTGGTCAGGCTGTCGGCATATATGCTGCTTGTAACTTCTTTGGTTTTAGAATATTGTCATCCCAATAAGAGTGATGGATGGCGCTCCTCTGTTATTCTGAGTTTGGAGAAATCTTTGATGGTGAAAAACTCAAACTCGTTGAGTGGGAAAGTTCAGCTAATATTCAAATAGTTTACCAGCATATGAGTGAATGAGCAGATTGATAACATGACAGGTGAGCATGCAGCTTTAGCACTTGGTGGTGGGTGTGTTGGTGTGGGTGTGACTGTCACAACCTGCTCTCTCGCGCTCCTGCTTTGTATGGATGAACAAGTTGGGTGTGCTCGGTGTGGTCATATTTTCTGTTGACCGTGTTATTATATCGTGCTGTAGCGGGTTATGCCAGGCACGCATTCATTGTTTGCACCTGACCAGTTTGTGTGACGTTTGAAACGGGGGGGAAAAAACAATCACCGCTGATAAAGAAGTGAATTGGGGTTGGGTTTAAGCGTGCGTCGAACAGACCAGTTTAGTTTAGACCAGTGTTCAGTTTAGCAGTATGCAGCAACAAGTGGGGGTTGGTCCTTACTGCAGTATTGTGTTCGATACAGTCAGATAACTAACTCTGGCAGTTTCTCTGGTACCTTATTTAAAAGACTTATAATAGGAATAAGTTCATGATAAGTCGTCAGTCGCGTTGCGTTATGGAATTGATAACTGTGGGAAATGTTTGTGTAAAGATCTGCTGCTTTTGCTCTTATGGCACAATTTCCTGACCACCTTTGTTCTTCTCCTTTTTTCTCCTCTAGATTAATGAGTTAAGTAATGTGCCTGTACCTGTGATGCTGATGCCAGATGACTTTAAAGCCTACAGTAAGATCAAAGTGGACAACCACCTATTTAACAAGTACGTATATCAGTTCATGTGCTGTCTTTAGTTTTGAAGGGGATAATCTGTAATCAAATGGAAAACCATTAGATTAAAATACTGTCACTTGCTAAAGGACATTAAATAAATACTACCTATCATTTCTGTTAGTGTATTGTTTCATAAATTTGATGCATCTTCAAAAGAGCACCATTTTTATATTGTACATGTATTGTCCATGTTTGGTGTGCAATATTAAATATTTCAAATTGTGGATGTAATTACCACAGTCAGCTAAATCTGAGTTTATTGTCAAGCTTTTCATGATGCTCCACAGAACTTTTTGTAACATCCTGTAAAGTCTTTCTGGAATTTAGTTTTGCTTTAAGTGATGGTGTTATTTTGTCGTAGATAATTTGGTTGTTCGTACAAATTTTCAGCTAAATGTTCCTTAAAACCTGTATGCTAATTTGACAAGAACCAGTTTTTCATCTTGTAGGCATTCACCTAGATATTCACCTACAATCATTGGTCTTAATTTCCCAGCAAACCTACAACTGAGTATTACTAATTCTGTTCTCTATCACAATATTTGTGGCCATCTAAAATGCTATTTTTTTGGACATTCTACAGCACAGCCTCAGTATTTTGTTTCAACTCTGAATTAACTTGAGTCAGAAAGCTGCTGTAGTTGCTTTTGACATGGTATGACCTAATATGTGCCTAGCTTGATCATTTGTTGTTAAATTTGACTCGACACACACTTCTACAGTCCTCAGTGAACTTCCACCTTGTCCTGTTAAAACCTTTTCCATCTGCCGCTGTTTGCTGAGGTTGCAGGCTAATGCTAGTCTAACTTTACTCCTCTGACAGCTATCTGTGCCAGTGTTCAGAGCAGTTCATGTAAAGCAGATAGCTGGGAATCTGCAGCAGCCAATACAGTCTCTCTGTCATTGTGGAAGTAAATGTAAAGGGTAAAATACTTTAATTATAAGGAGAAAACCCATGTTTGGTAGATCCTGGGATTGGATCAGGACATCCTTACTTCTAATGGTCTGTATATAAAAAGGCAATTTATGTCTGTGACCTTTATCTTCACAGTGCGTGAAGCTGTTTGACTCAGCTGGTGTTTAGTTTTTGTCAATGATCTGTTTATTAGAGGCTTCAGGTTTAAACGTAGGTCACCTTATTACTAAAACCTTTTAATGGCCCTATTGTGCAAAGACTTATCCTTTAAAAAAAGAGAACTTGTGATTAAAAATACAAACTTAGAAATCTTTACCAGAAATGCACATCTTCTAGTTTCCTGTTTTATTTTTTTTCACGTTTCACACAAGGAGTTCAGTGAAATGTCAAAATGGACCAATGATTTTATACAAAGTTACAGCTAGTATCACTGCTGTATTGCTTTTGCCACATTTGCAGGATTAAGTTAGGAGAAATAAACTTGGCAATCTGCATTCATGCATGATTTCGTCAGTTTTTTCCCCTTGTTAAACATGAGCTCAGAACTTTGTTACATTTACTGTTTATCTCTCTCCTCCCTGTCAGAGAAAATCTACCGAGTCGCTTTAAGTTTAAAGAGTACTGTCCCATGGTGTTCCGAAACCTGAGGGAGCGCTTCGCCATCGATGACCAGGACTACCAGGTTACACCCCTTTTGCTAAATGATTCACCAAACACCAGCAAAAGAAATTCAAATTCCCATTAGTTGTTGAAAAGTACAAATTTTTTATCTTCTGGCAGAACTCCCTGACCAGGAGTGCCCCGCTCAACAGCGACTCCCAGGGCCGCTTCGGCAACCGCTTCCTGACCAGCTACGACCATCGCTTTGTAATCAAAACTGTTTCCAGTGAGGACATCGCTGAGATGCACAACATCCTAAAGAAATATCATCAGGTAGACTCACTCAGAACCGTCTTTTTTGTTTTTTTTAGGAGCTGTATGTGGAGAAACAATTATATCTCTTTCGTCTCAGCTCACTTTAAATACTGATGGATAAAGTAAAATGACAGTAGAGCATCTCTGCACTGAGTTTTAATCAGCGATGTAAGCTGAATATTTCATCCATCACTCCCACTCACCCTGCTCTCGTCTCCTCTCTTTGCTTCCAGTTCATAGTGGAGTGTCATGGCAACACGCTGCTCCCTCAGTTCCTGGGCATGTACAGGCTAACGGTGGATGGCGTGGAGACGTACATGGTAGTGACCCGAAACGTTTTCAGCCATCGTCTCACTGTGCACCGCAAGTACGACCTAAAGGTAGGAAACTGATCAGGATTCTTCACATACTTGTATTTGCCTTTGGTATTTGGGGAAAACAAACAAATGTGATCCAGGGTCACCGATTAATGTTTTGGATCCAAAAGAAAAACATGTAGCACAGTGTAGCTAGAATTGCTAGATGACTAAATTAATTTGGACATTTTTTAAAGCTGACTTTGTAAGATTTGATGATCTCCTGATTTGAAGATTAAATTAAATGCCATCCATTGTCCATCCATTCGTGCATCCATCAGTCTGTCAATTCAATTACCAGACTGTCCATCTTTCCATCCAACATTCGATCCATTCACTTCAGTCCGCTCGTCCATACATCCTTCCACTGACCCAGTTCTCCGTTCATCCATCCACCTGTTATTTCATCCGTTTAGGCTTCCATTCATATGTTTTTCTGTCATTTATCAACTTGTTTGTCCATCTGTCAATAAGCAGAACGTAAATCGAGGTTTGAGTCTGAAAAGAGAGGAATTGGGGCTTGCAGCTTTTGCAGACATTCAGTAACGATGAATCCTGGAGTGTAGAACGATGCAGATCAGCTTTACTGCATTTTTACCTCTTGATGAAATGGAAGCAAAACTGCGATTTATAGGAATAAGCAATCAATGTTTATTCAACAGCTGTATTTGGTTTGGCTTTGCACTGATGAGCCATAAATTAAAAGTGCCTGCTTTGTGTTTGGATTTTGTTTTTTTCTCATGTAGTTATTTTGAAATTCCTGAGGTTATTTCATGTTAGCAGCAAAGTTTGGTGGAAGGATAGTGAAGTTCTAAAAATATTTGGAGAAGAGCAGAAGTCCAGCTCACTGATGAAGCCTGTTAAATCTCAGTTTGTGCTGAGCTTTAGTATAAAGGACGACTTGATGTCGTCACACCAATCTCACATCCTTTTATCAACCCGAAAGCTGCACATCTTGTTCCTGTGTATGTTTTGCTGTGTTCAAAGAAATTCTTGTGATTTATTTTGTTTGTTTCAACTCTTATTTATTTATTTTTTATTTCTCCTGATCTTAGGGTTCTACGGTTGCAAGGGAAGCCAGTGACAAGGAGAAGGTAAGCCTTAATCCTGTGTGCTGATGGCTGCAGGCATGAGGAGACAAAAATAACCTCCCTCCGCTGACCCCAGCTGCAAACTTGTCAAATGACAGCTAAATTAAGTAGTTCTAGGCAGAACGAAAGCAGATCCTCCCTGGTAGTACCTTGTGCAATGGCCTCATTTAAAATATTAACATCAAAATGTTCCGAGTCTTGTTTTGAAGAGTTCATGTTTCAAAAATGCAACAATAGATGAAGTACAGAAGTCTGTTTAGTTGCCCAGTAAAAACTAAAGCGGCTGATGGAAAAATGATATAATGTCTCTCTCTCTTCAGGCTAAAGAGCTTCCTACTTTTAAAGACAATGACTTCCTGAATGAAGGGCACAAGTTACAGATAGGAGATGATAACAAGAAGTACTTTTTGGAGAAGCTAAAACGGGATGTGGAGGTAGAGAAACTTTGGTTTGTTCTCCTGACTTTTTAAACCACAACTCTGCTTCAACAGATAAATCTAAAATAAACTTTCTGCCATTCAAATGTTACAGTAGGAGCCCTGAGTAATGAAAGTTTTCCCACGTGTGTGTTTTTAGTTCTTGGCCACCCTCAAAATCATGGACTACAGCCTACTGGTAGGCATCCATGATGTGGAGCGGGCGGAGCAGGAGGAGATGGACGTGGAGGGCACCGGAGACGATGAGGAGTTTGAGAATGACGAAATGGGTCGAGGCGTGCTGACTGGCTCTTTCGGCACGCCTCCGGACAGTCCTGGAAACCCCCTCAACTGTGGAGGATTCTTTGGCCCCGGGGAGTTCGACCCCTCTGTGGATGTTTACGCAATCAAGAGCCACGACAGTGAGCATCCAGGTTTTTAAAGTTCAAAGCAGTTCATTAATTCAATCAGATCAGGCAGAAATATTGAAATTTTATCAGCAGTCCAAGATGCGTAAAATGCTTTTCAGATGTATTCATGTTGGTTGAATTATTTAAAAATGTTGCCATGTTACAATCACAAACTTTAATATGGGATTTTAGTATTTTATGTGATGAATCTGACAGAGTGGAGTGTAATTGAGAAGTGCTTGGCCGAAAATAAAAATCCAGTACGACCAACGACGACTCTGAATGAGTGAACGAGCTGCACTTGCATTCGGTACGGACACAGCTGCTCTGTGAAGGCCTCTGAGGTTTTGTAGTGAACAAACGGCATCCAATAAACCAACAAACCAAGCTGACATGTCAGAGAGGAACCCCATAAAACCATGTTCCTCACACAGCTCTGTTCAATCCATCATCTGAAAAAAGAGAGACTATAGTAACTCTAGAGGAGCAGCAGAGATCCACAGCTCAGGTGGGAGAATCTGTTGAGTGGTTCACACCATGAGGAAAGCAAGCTACAAGAAGCTCTGCTTGTAATTATGTGGAATAAATCCAGAGCAAAATTGAACTTTATGCCTATGTGAGAAAATGCATAGACTGTTTGCGTGACGCTGCACATCACTATTAACTCATAATCCCTTCAGTGGAATGGAACCAAACCTGTCCAGTCTGTTCCGGTGAACGCCAATGTATTCATAGGCAAAGTCCAGACTTATAAAAATATGTGTCGAGGTGTTTTAAATTATTATAAAATCCTAATATAATACATTAAAGTTTATTGTTGCAATGTGCCAAAGAGTAAAAATAAGTTGGAGGAGTGAATACCTCTGCAAAGCCACTGGGAATAAACCCAAATTCATCAACTTTATCAGCTGTGGTTGTCTCTCAATATTTAATATCAGTATTTTTAATTGGTCACAAAAGGTGATTGTTGCTCTTGTTCCAGGTGCTGTGAAGAAGGAGGTTTACTTCATGGCTATTATCGACATCCTCACGCACTATGACGCTAAGAAAAAAGCTGCACATGCTGCCAAAACTGTGAAACATGGGGTGAGTCTTCTAATACGAGTGTTTTGGATGCGGCGGCGTTGCCACACTGCTAATTGTTGTTCTCTACATTATGCCAGTAGTTGCTGTTTTAGGAGCAGCATGTAATTGGAAACCTGAATCAGTCGGCCCTCACTTATAGGTGAATTTATTACGCTGCTCTTGATTAAGGAGGCAAACATAGGCGTGCACGTAGCTTACAGGAATGACTTTAAATTTGTGGACAAACCAGAAGGTACACTTGTAAATGATATGCGTGTACAGACCAATATCGACATTTAGAGAGCTATTCCCGTGAGAAAAGGTTGGCACAAACGCAGACAGGCAGTTTGCATCTTGGCTTTTCTCTGATTAGATGGTCTCTTGTCACACAGTCCAGTCCAGCAGGTCCAGTTAGTGGCTTAACAGCTGTTGCTATTTCTGGCAAAGCAGATTTAAAGTGAATCTACAACAACCAAAGGAGCTGGTGAGTTAATTGGTTGCTAGTTTATGCTAAGCACGACTTGTTTGTTTTTATTAGCAAGTCAGCAGTAAGGAATATAAACCTACTGGTTAATATTAAAATTATAATGATTTGGTTCAATTATATCAAGTTCAGAAACACAGGACATTTATTGCAGTAGGAGAACTAAATAACAGTATACTTCTAAAGTTGTTGTTGTAATAATAGTAGTTTTCATAAATGCTTTTGAGATTGTTTTGAAAACTAGACATGGGCTGATTAACCAGAGTTTGCATGTGGAAAAGCGTGGACTTTTTTTTTCTTTTTTCAGGTCTAGATAAATCTTTGCATGTCCAGAGTTGATTCGTTAGGCAGATGACAGAATAAAGCATAGTGCCTGTTTCCCACTTAGAAGAAATGCCAAATTTGCTGTATGGAAAACATATTTTTAATTAATTTATCCTTTTTGTTGTTAGCCCTGACACAGCATTGTGGATTTTTTCCCAGCAGCTCTACAGACAATTATGGCAGATGGACCAGCGCTATTGAAAAATGCTTGTGTTGGTTCACAGGAACTGTTGATTATTTTTATTATTTATGGTTGTAGTGGTTAATTCACTGTTCGGTAATTCTAGAAATGTTAAAAGGATTACCTTTTAACTGAAATGCTGAAATGTTTTAGTTGGGGTGGAGAAGAAGTAATTAAATTATTTCCTTTTTTTCTGTTTGAACTAGTTAAGAGTATTCAGAGGTATAACATGATCTGAGACTATTTACAGTCCATTTTTATTGGACAGAAAACTATAATTGAAATATGAATAGGACTAATTGTACAGCAGCACCAGAGTTTTGCTGAGGGAGATCAGACAAGCATTTTCATCTAAATATATGGTAGCAAAAATATCTCATTGGCAGTGGCAACGAATCTGAAACCGCATGAATCACATAATCTGATCGTTAGGCTGATTTTGTATTGCCAGTCACTCTTTCCTTTCAATGCAATCTGGCATTTATAAATAACAGCTATGCTTAAATGCCAAAATCATGTTGTTTTCTGTGTACGTCAAGCCAGAGTGGCTACAAAAGAGTACAAAAGACATCAGTCTGTTTCCTGCCACCTAATTTGAATAGGTGGCAGGAATAAGTGACATAAGGCATAGCAAATTTTCCAGTGTCATAGTTTAAAATGTAATCACTATAAGGTTCTGTACAATGAATGCTGTTTAAAGTTTTTAAAATAAAGCTGGGTGCTGCAAAAATCACAAATAGATGTAGTTCACATTTTGGTCACTAGATGGTGGCAAAGAGCTTCCAGTTCAATCCTTAGTATGCGCTGAATTATCAGCAGCAGACTGGAAGCAGTTTGAGGCTAATTGAGGCCACATAGTTTGCAAAGAATTGATCACTTGAGTGTTATATATTCAATATCAACTGTTTTCAGTGATCCTAGCTGATATTTATAAACTGACCAATATGGTCCTGCAGGAATTAGCCAAAGCTGTCGGTTTTCTGATTATCTACTTGACTACTTCTGGATTTACTTTTAACTGAAGTCTTAATTTGTGTACCACAATTTCTCCAACAAGTGTTTGAAAACATTGATCATTTTTCTGTCTTTGTTTCTGGTGTGATATTGTGGTGAAACAAAATCTGTGAAAACATTCAGTGCATCAAAGTGAAAAAGTTTGTAAGGCGTTTCCCGCTTCTCTTCCACAGGCAGGGGCCGAGATCTCGACGGTGAACCCGGAGCAGTACTCCAAACGGTTCTACGAGTTCATGTCCAACATCTTATCATAGACTCCTCCTCCAGCCCAGCCGGTCACCTCCAGTCATAGATCAGTCAGAAGCCACACTTTTTCTTCTGTGTGTAGGTCTGTCTCCCCTCTTAAAAGAAAAAAGTTAAATCTAAAAACAAAACAAGCATCCAGTATGATCCAACAACCTGCAGTGGTTTTGCAGGGAGGTGTGTGGAGGGGAAATCCTTTGAGCCTGTTACACAACGCCACCACTTCCTCACTTTGTGAATTCAAATCCCAGTAACCTCCTTGTCCTTTTTTTTTTTTTTATATATATATATTTTGTTTTTCCTTAAAAGTCTACTCTCTGCAACACCTTGTTTGCTCCACACGCCAGCACGAAAACTGTCTCACTAATGCCTTGAATGGGAGTGTCAGCTTCAGCAGTTACCACGTCTGTCAGTATAGAGTCTCCTCCGTTTCTGTTCACGCAGTTCTTTTGATTTCTCTTTTGGACAAACAGGTGCAGAATGGCCAGATTGCATGACAAACTTCTCTGAAAGCCACCACCAGGCTTCTCAAATGATTTACATGTACTGCTGACAATTTGGAGATTACCACATTTAATATATCACAGTGTATAAAGTAAACGAATGCAGTGTCAAAAAAAAATGCATGGCTGACATGTACATGAGACTCCAGCACCAGTTGTAACATCAAACCACTTAACTTCGCATCAGAGTGTTGTGACTAAACCAACAAAAGGATTAAAAAACAGTTGGAATGTTATGTTGCCATAATGTCTCTGGATATTTTAAAAAAATTTAACCCATAAGTTTGGTGGAGGTTGGTTGGTGTAAGGAAAAACAAGCTCACGTGAAACAAAAAAGGGCAATTCTGCAGCAAATACTTGTTTTATTACCATAATGATCATTTTTATATCTTGTTTACATTAATGTAGCAATTTTGTGTTTGTATACAGTATTGTTTTGTTACCAACAGACATTAGGAAAAAAGGTTACTTGAAAAATGACTCATTGCATATTAAAGGGAGTTTTATCTTGTTTTTGTCGTCCTTGCTCTTCTGTTCTCTGTGCTATTTATGGATTTTTAGGAGGAAAATTGCACAAAAACAAAATTTTTGTGATGAGGGAATTTTTTTGCCTGCTGAGTAATTCACTTTTTTTATAGAGTTGAAAACTGAATAAAAAAATAACTGAAAATAACGTTCATCCTTCCTCATCACTGAATGAGTCATGTCTCCAAATGATAAATAGTTACACTTTTTAGTTTGGGGCAATTACATATATGTGGTTAAAACTTTCTCCATTGTTTAAAAGGGTTCCTTTGCACAATGCAGCTCGATAAAGGCATAAACGTGGAATAGCCGATGTGGCGGCCATATTAGTCTGAATTTACCTATTGTGGCCATGCAAAAAGGGTATGGTTACTAATGGAGGGGGGATGGGGATTTATCCAATTATTGCTTGGGGTGTATGCAAACTTTTGGACCTGAGGCTAGAAAAAAAGCTTCTATGGTTTCAGACGTGCCGCCATTTTTTAGCCCTCTTTGTTGTAACATTACATCTGGAAACAAAACCGCTCTAATGTCAAATTGGCATAAGACGTCCATGCTGAGCGTATAAATATCTCACCCATACTTTATTTTGCTTTTGAAAGTTCAGTACTAGAATAAGATGTATGAAAAATTAAAAGGCATTGAAACGCATAAATACATTATAGAAATTATATTTAGTGGGTAAATATTTTCCTGAATTCAGTAGTTTCAGCTCGTTTGTGTTTACCAAGTATTTGTCTTCCATTATGTTCAGGCTTCACAAGCTAATAAGTAAATGCATAAATATTCTTAAAACGAAACTATTCAATTTATAAATGTGTCGATATAACTTCATGCACAATGAATGCATTATATGTTGACATAAAATTTCATTATTTAAATTATTAAATACATTGTGCAGGGAAAATCAAATTATATTTACAAAATCGCTGTTGGCACCACCTACTGACCTTGTTGAGCAAGCATTATGAGCTGCAGTGCATAAACAAAATTGTGAAATGTTTTTGTAAATCATATTTTCATTCATCCATCGGCTTTACCAGCTTATCCTTGCAGGGTTGCCGGGGATATACCCATCTCTGAGAGGCAGGGTACGTCAAATACATTAAAAATTAAATTGCACATTAATTTACTGTATTTGTGTACTGTTATATCTCACCAAGTCTCCAGATGGGAAGCAACAAAATCCCTTGACTGACAAGTGCCAAACCTGTTCAAACTAATCATGGACCAAGGATGCTCAAAGATAACAAGAGTTTATTGTTTAACCCCTTTTTTTTTTTTTTATTGAAGAGATGAGTAAGAAAACAGAATGGGTGTATTCGAATCATTTTTATACAAAATAACTGCAGAAAGGAAGTGTAGAGAGGGAAACAAATGCTCTAATCCATCCTGGCCTTCAGGGTTCGTGTGGTGATCTTGTCTTTCTCTCTGTGAAAGATTAAAAACAACATTAATCTTCCAGATCTGCAATTTGACCTACAGCAAAATGTTTTGTGCTCAAAATAATAGCATTGGGAACACTGCTCAGTCTATTCCAAATAAAAACATGAAGAAAATTTGATCACATTTATTTAGGAAGTGATGATTTTTTTTATGTTTTATATTGCAGAAATTATGCATTTAACGTCACCACACGCTGAGCTTCCTTAGGATTAAGTTCCAGTGCTCACACTGTTTTCTCCATAAAACTTAGCTTGTGGGTCTGAAAACAAGATGCTGCTTCTCACTGGTCTCTATTTAACTGACTTCATCGACATGAAGCAAAGTGACCTCAAGTATTTTGATGCATTCAACCTTCATATGACAAACATCCCCATACCATAATATCTGATCCATTGTGCTTTACAATGTACTGTGGCTGAAATGCTGTGTTTGTGGGTTGTTTTAAACTGTGAACAAGAACCTTCATCAGTCCATTAAATGTGGCTTCTTTCCTTTTTAGGTCAGGTCGTGTTTTCTGAACTGGGACAACAATGGGACTTTACTGGTCCCATTGGCTTCCCGTAGGTGTTTTGTTTATTCTCTTAAATAAACTAGACATTTAACCGTGTTTCCTGTTTTCACATGACTATCAGCAAATTATTTGATCAACCAAAAAAAGGGCCTAATCTTCTTAGTAATGATGAACTACAATTATTTCTAAAATTAAAGAATAGGTCACTCTGGTTGCCATGGTGTATTCAGTCAACATTTTGATATCTGTATTTAGAGGTTGAAGATCATGTTAGATATGATTGTAAGATGAAACCTTTGTGTTAATTTAAAATAGTTTACTGATTTTTTTGGTTGTTGTTTTTTGACATTGTAGAATAAATATTCTTTGCTATTACTTTATGTAAAGGCTTGTTTAAAAAATAACTTCTGCTGCTCCAGTTCTTCCATTAAAATTAGACACAAAATCACTTCTGGAATGACTCTATAAGTCATTACAGAGTATGCTATAATCAATTAAATTTTACAGAAATTTGGTTTTTTGTAGTCTAAATATTTCCATTACCAAATGGAAAGCTACTCAAACTGTATAAATCAACCAAACGCTGCTGCAAAAACAGAAAAATAAAATTTTTTCCCGGCCATGTCAAACACCTGCGAGTGGATCTGGTGGTAGACGGGTTCGTTTTGCACTTACATGACATGTACGACGACTCCCATACCAGACACAGCATCCCGATCCACTGCATTTAGCATCGCCTGGGAGATGGTCTCAAACAGGTCCTCTGGTTCCTGCAGGACCACAAACATTTACTATTTTAGTCATAGGAATAGCTACAAACAGCTCACACATTTTCAGGTTCACATGGAAATACAAGCAAATGGTTTACTTCCTGCACTTTAGATGTGTAGGTTTTATAGAGAAATGATCAATGTATAAAATCATAATATTTTATGATTAGGAATCCCAAGTAATGTGGCTGTTGATTGCCAGAAAATAAACTATTATTTTAACTAATATCTGTGACCATGTTGTTCATTACATTTAATGTAAGAACTGAAAACACAGGCTGTCGATCCAGACGCACACAAGTCTCGAGAAAAAGGATAAAAAATTCCTTTAGTCCATATCCTATGGATTTGAACAAACATGTACGCTTCATGTTCCTTCAGTGAAAGCAGCTCTCAGTGAAAAAATCTGATGACTTCATTAAGTCTCACTCGGCTGCAGTGAATACTGACCATGTCCGGCTCCCACAACGATTCACACATGCCGTACATCTGCTCCGAGCAGGTGCCGCTCACTACAAAGTCTTCTGTTACCATGGGGCAGCCAATCAGATCCAGGGAGCAGATGAACGGTTCAAAGGTTTTGGGGTCTAGTCCTGCGATCACTGGCTCGATGTAGTATGGTCCGAACCTAATTTAAAAAAAAAAAAAAAAAAGACAATAACCACACTGGAAGAGGTGATCTCTGCTAAAATAAAAGTCTTTTTCCACTCTGTAGGAGGAACTGCTGCAAGGTAGCAATTCAATTCAGTCTGCTGGGCTTCCTCTGACAGATAACCTTTCACCATTTGGCATGATACTCTGAATGTGGTTATACTGTATCATAACTGGTAATTAGTTGGATTGTAATTAATTTGACCTATTAGCCTCGTTAAGCTGCGACAAACTGGTGACCTGTCCAGGGTGTACCCCGCCTCTCGCCCAGAACGTCAGCTGGAGATGGGCACCAGTACCACTCCCAACCCCAATAGGGACAAAGGTGTTAGAAAATGGATGGATGGGTGGATGGTCTTGTTAAGTGTGTTGAGTGTAATTATATGAATAGCAATACAAATGAACAGAATAATTTGGAGGAATTATGGGTGGATAAATAAATAGTTTAAATTATAAGAAGCTAGATCAGTGGACACACACTTTACTCAATGGAATAAAATATGGTAAAACAAATATTTTTCCATACTTCATTTCCCTTTCCACAATTATCCAGACCTGGAAAATATTTAAATCTACATATATACTACTATAGCCATATTTTAGTGACACCTTGAAATGCATCAAATTTACACAAATTGTCTGCAAGAATCACTGGAAATCAGAAACTATGACACTGCAATAAAAAGTAGAATCGCAGATTAACTAAGAATTTTCAGAATTCATCATTTGAACTCAAGATGTGCTAAAATGTTTCAGCAGGTGAAAAAACCCCAAAAACAAAACACCAGATTTTTGATTAAACTTGAAACCCAACAGAAAATTTCTGACAGAAAAGGATTGTACAGACAAACTTGGAGCGTTACAGCTGTCCAAACTTACTCACCTCCTTTCATACAGCAGATTGGACACCATACTCATGAAGGTTTTGGGCTTGATCTGACGACCTTCCTTCAGCTCATACAGGTTCAGTCTGAATTTAAGCCTCTGTGCTCTAAACACAATGTAGAGAGAACAAGTTTCCATCATTCATCTGTAGCTGCTAACATACATCTGCAATATTTGGCTCCTTTCTGTGACAAATACTTTCTTGTTGTGGGGAAAATGGATTATTAAAGTCAGGGACACTCACACTGTCTGGACATCAGTAGCCAGTCCAGCCAGCCCAATGAAGAGTCTATCTCCCATGGGGAAGACCTTCTGGAAGTCTGTGGTGACCATTTGAGCCTGAATGCCGTACCGCCGGTCTGCAGCTATCGCCACACAGTTCTTCCCCCGCATGGCCATGACGGCCCCACCGTTATAGTTCATTATAGACTGGATAAGAGGATGGAGAGTCAGTCAGAGCAGATGCAAAGAACAAATCTATTTACTAATTTATTTTTTGTATTACTTTCATATAATACTGTCTTATTGACTTTGTGTCATCAGGTCAATGATTCATTATACAAAAACAAGGCCCACTCATTTGCCAGCTGTTGTGAGGGAAACATGCTGAAACTGAATGCAGGGAAGATGTTTAAATTAATTATTGATTTTAGGAATAAAAAGAAAAAGAGGAGGTCCTCCTAGTGATGATTAATGGTCAACAGCCTGAAAAAGTTTACTGACATAAATAACTAGGTGCTAATATAAGCAGTAAACTAAATTAGAAAGAAAATACAAATGTTATCCTAAAAAAAGTTGCAGTCCTGACTGAGAAACTTCAGATCGTTTGAGAAAGTTTTTAAAACCTTCAAGAGAGATTCCATTTTACATTTAACAATTATTTTGAGGGAAATATTTCCAGTTCTAAAGATACATGAGTTAAAACTAATCTAACTAATAAACTTAAATATTTGGTGCAAATACAGTGATACCATAGTAACCAATTTCTTATTAACAATACTATGAAGCAAATGAGTACCGCTATATGAACCAATTATTTTAAGCATTAAAAAAAATCTCCTATGGTTAAAAGGTGAAGTGGTGCTCTTAGTAAAGAATGTATTTTTAATTGTATTTTTACACACTTTCATAACAGTTCCTGGGGGATTTAGAGTGTTCAAAATACATAAAACTAAAGCACTGAGAAAATGTTATATTAGCCATGAGCTAAACGCACAATTCAGAGTGACAGAGCAGACATAGACGTATGGATAAATAATTGCAAATAGCTTAGACTTATATTTTCAGACTACACAACAAAGTATTGAGGGAGATATGCTCATTTAAACCACAAATGAGTTGAGAGTGAATCCAGGAAACTAAAGCTAACGTTTAGTTTCTGTGCAGAAAATGTTAACATGGCTTATGTTAAAGGTTTCCCTTAGTGGCTAGAACTTGTATTCTTTATACTGATTAGCATTTTCTAACAGCATAAAGCTCACAATGACATTAAGGTACGTTTTAATTGGTACTCTCAAGATAATTTTTGATCATTTTTTTGGCCATAAACTGAAACTAGCATGCTAATGATGCTAGCTCAGCTCTGGTAGCCGTAAATAATTTATTTTCTAAACTAAAAGCTATTGTGAGGAGTAATATATTGTTCTCTTACCATTTTGAGGGTGTTATTTTCTCTTTGTTAGTAGGTAGAAGCTAGTAAATCGCTCCTGCGTTAGTCTAAACTGATTTTTAACTCCCCAGAATGAGAATGACTACACGATTTAGAAACACAGAGAACGTACAAACTTGGCTCTCAACGTCATCACGATGGGATAATGTCATTGGCTGTTCAACTGCCTCCCCGAGAACCTCTGATGCCATTGGATGATTGCTCCCGGTATAGTTTGGTAGAGGAGTAGTAAAGCGAAACTGACAAATTACAGTAATATCTTGGTGGCAGTGGTGAAGAGATGCTGAATAACAGAAAAAAAAAAATGATGATAAATAACCTGGATTTTTGCCAATTATTAGAGTGTTTGTGAGCATAAACGTTTAAGCTTTGTTACAATTTCTAATTTGTCTTAATTATGGACTGTGACTTGTCCATTGTAAAACAGCAACATGCAGGATCCCACTGCATGACGCATGTTAAATTTTCCTCCAGAGACAGGTCTCATCAGATCAGAGCATCTTCTTCCACGTTTCCAATGAGACTTCTGATGAGGCCAGATTTGTGGGAATAAATCTATTTTAATGACATCACTACACCGACAATGGCACTGCTTATAACAAATACTGCTAGTTGATGCACATCTTAATTTTTTAGTACTGTCCAGCTCTTAAGTGTGTAACTTTTGTCAGGTTTGTCCATTCTCAGTTTCAATGTTTCAGAAAAAGTTTGAGATTTAAAATTGTGCAAAACTAGTTCATTAAGTCCAAATGATTTGAAGTAACCTGGCACAGTAACCTGCCTTGTTGGTTAAATGTGCTAAATAAAATTGACTGTAGATTTTCTAAAACATTTGGTGTATGCGAGTTTAGTTTGGTAAATATAAACACAATCAGATTTTCCTGCTAGATATACTTTATAAACAAAGGAAATAATGAAACAGCTAGTAATAGTTACATTTTAAACCAACTTACAGCAGTACATAAAGTAAACAATCCTGATAAAATAATAATTTTAAAAAAACAGGTCAATGTAGACTCTTAAAAATCATTTACAATATACTGTACAAGTACTATTCATCAATGTTTCTTTCGATATAGGCACAACTAAATCAGCCACTACTATGATTGACTTTTCCTCCTCTATCATGCGCTTCTGAGAATAAAAGCCTTAGGATGGAGGCTTGTGCTCTACACTTAGACTGCTCCCATGTTATCTTTTTGTCTCAATTATTACATTAAAAAGTCAGATATTGAGAAATAAGGTACAGTCTGAAAACATATTTCCAGTCATTAAACTAATCTGCTGTAATCATCTCTTCATGAAGTTATCCAACGAGGCTGGTGTTCTCTGAATGGAGTGAATATTCCTCTTCACTCTGTCTTCCAAAGAAGAGCTAGCAGCACTTTCCAGCTTCATGTTACTGTAAAAAAAAAAAAGATCCGATTGAACCAAAAGCACCTATTACTGTATCCAACACAAGGAGCCTCTTCCGCCTGGACTTACTGGATGAAGCCAGCATGCCGGTCGTGCTTGGCGTTTTGTTCCCTCTGCTTATCTTGCTCGTCTTGCCTCTTGTAGCGTTTCACGTTGTTTTCCCTGTCTTCCTCCCGCTGCTTGGCCTGCTCCATCATCTCATGCCTTTTTCGTTCCAGCTCCTCTGCAGAAAGCTTCCTACGTAAAGCAACATAGAGAATTAGCCTTCCCGTGGGTGCTGATGAAGACAAAACTCAACACAACAGATTAATATTCAAACAGTATTTTATGTTTGCCATTTTGAACAAATGGTAAACATTTGTTTGACCTTTGTTCAAACAAATGTTTGACAATGGCAAAGTCTTACTTTGACACATGATTCCTGTGACTTTGGTAAGTATCCCTCTGTGGGCTGGGATCTCTCGCCTCCACCTTCTTGTAAGAGGAAGCGTAAGAACGACTGTCCTTGTTGTTCCTGTGGGGAGATCGTGAGCGGCTTCTCTCTCGGCGCCCCGAGTTACTTGACATCACTGAAGCCTGCTGATGTCTGCCGCTTTGAAGCTGAGAAGAAACAAACACTAGTTACTTGCGTGCATCTCCCTTTCTCGTGCCAATTTCAAAACCCACTTAATAAAACAACTGTAGTTCCCGTCATACTCCAATAGAAGACTCCTCTTTCATGTCAACTGTGATTCTTGGATGGGTGGATACAAATTTTAGATAATGAAATAAGGAATCCAGTCTGTTGATAAATGTTCATTATTCAAGCGGTCATTAAAAGGTAGGAGCTAGTTGACGGCTGATCTTCGTTTAATTTAATGATCTGCACATAAAGTAAAAACTAAGACATTTTTTTTCCGAAAGACATGGAATAAAACCACACACATATATCCTGTCAATTCTCCATAAAATCAAGTCTTTCATACCCCCTAAAATGCTTTAAGTTTTTATTCAGAAAAAAAAGATTCTTACTGACCTGGAGACCATATCCTGGAAGATGGCGCGAACGCGATTTACTGTCTTTAAATTCATCCCGTAGGTGTGACCTGAAACAGATCAACAGTAATTCATTCTATGCAAATGGATGGTATTTCATTGTGCAAAAACACAACTAAACAAAGATCAAAGATAACTTCAACTAAAAACAAGACCGTCTGGCTCATCTGAGGAAAAGAAAAAAGGAGACAGCTTTGAATTTTTATGCAGATGTTGCAGTTTATTACCCTCACACACACCCACACATGCACACACACACACACACCTGTGTTTGTCTCCTTCTTCCTCTGAGCTTGAACTTGAAGTTCTCCTCTTATGCTTCTTTTCCTTGTCTCCTCGCTTCTCCTTCTTTTCCTTCTTCCTCTTCTTTTTGTCTTTTTTGTCAAGATTTTGACGCAACTATATAGAAAAAAGCAAGTAACAATAAGCAGATATCAATAATACTGTGAATTACTTTGAAGAAGAAATGTTAATGCAAATGTTTTTATGCTTGTGTCCATTTTTGGCTAAGTACAAAGTAAAATACATTATTAAAATATCACAAAAACCTTATTTTATGTAAATCAGTAATTACCATCTCCTTTATTTTCTTCATCTTTACTGGATTAGTCAAAACTTCTCTTTTCTTTTCTTCTTCTCGTTTCCTGTGAAAACCACACATGGATTCATTTCTTATCTCGCTCATATATTTCCAGGAGTTACAGGATTAAGGTGGATTTACTGACCGGATTTGGAACAGGGGGTCTTCCCTGATCTTTGCTGCCAAATCGAGGCCAGAAGCCGGGGTGGCAGGGTTGAATATCGACCCTGGGAGGAGGCCGGTCTGAGCTGAAGGGCCACTCTCTGGCTCCTCGTACTGATCTGTGATCTGCTTGTCAATGGGACGCCCCAGCAGGTACTCATCTCTGGACACCTGCCCCGCGGGGCCTTGGTACATCCAGTCAAGGCGATCATCTTTTTTCCTGTTGGGTAAAAATAATAAGGAACCCAATTTAAAGGATATTGTGTTGCATGAGACACCAAGTAAATGTAGCTGATGATGTTAGGGCTGGCTTACTTGATGGCTCCCGATTCCTCTGCATATCTGGTAATTTCTTCTCGGGCTCGCTCTTCCTTCAGCTCCTTCTGGAGCTCCTCTATCTTCTTGCGTTCTGCCTCATATTTCTGCTCAGCTTTCCAAACTCGCTCTATGTTTTTCATAGTCTGGGGATGCCAGCTCTTCTTTAAATTCTGGGGAAAGACATTGTAGAAATATTTACCTTCAGTGCCAGCCAAAAATGATTCATGTTTAATTCCTACAACTTTCACATAACGCAAACAGAAAGTTGAATATATATTATAGAAAAATAATGACAATAATCTATTAAGTGTTGGGTGTGGTTGTATTCAGTGCCCCTAAATCAATAAGTCTCTGGGGGTAAGTCATTTGATGGCTTTGTATCAGTGTATTGATATCAGTTTATATCAGTTTTAAAGTCGTGTCACAGTTTCTAAACTGGGTCGGGCTTTGACTGAGCCATTCTAACACAACTAACCAACTCCAATGTGACTCGGCTTGAAGGTTCAGGGTCATTGTCTAAGTATTTGTGGAGTACACGGCCAATTCATGACTGTTGTATTTTTTGGTCTTTATTTTGTCGTTTGTTCACTAATAATGATAATTTTACTTAAAAAATATATATGTTACAGTGGCACACTGGAATACGTTGGCTACTTAGCTCACTTGTGACCATTAAATGTTACATTAACAAAACCAAAGTTAAATTTATTTTCGCAAAACTGAAAGATAGTTCAGGATTAAGTCAAAACAAATTTTCCGCTTTTCCCGTTACTCTCTGCAGACGCAAGAAAAGAGGTGTACATTTAAATTACATGTTTTTTAATGGCGTTTTTTTTTTTTAGTTTAACTGTAACGTGAAGCATAGTTTCTCCTACGTGTTTAAATCAAACTTACCAGATCTCCGCCTCCCATCTTGGATTCTAGTTTGGGGTTCTAATCTAATAAGAAAACAAGACGGACAAAAGGAGTCCCTTAAAAAGAAAACGTAAAACAACAAAATCTTAAACGACAGCTAGAAAATGGAGTCAGTGAAGCTCCTCATTTCCTGTTTTGAATGAATAGTTCCGGTTACGAACATGGCGCAACAAATTATCCCCCCTGAACGCAACAGCCACAGAAAATTCGTTCCTACTTTTTCTCGTTAGGTCAATAAAGTCACGAATGGACTAATAATAATAACAATAATAATAATAATAATAATAATAATAATAATAATAATAATAATAATAATAATAATAATAATAATAATAATAATAA
>CAEFZY010075492.1:0-64695 GCA_903066815.1 Brachyrhaphis roseni
TGTTTAAATATTAATAAATACATAAACTGTAACTGTCCCAGTTTCTTCATTTTATTTTGATAAATTTGCCTTTTCTTTATCGCCGAGTGAGAAATGTCCCCAGATTTAGTCTTGGAAATCTGGTCACCTTACATTAGAGGCCTAAGAAGAACACTGACATGCTGAAAAGGTTGTTACTACCAAAAGTGAGAGAACTAAAACATGCAGGATGCCGGCCCTCGAGGACCGACTTTGGGCACCCCTGCCTCACAGATCAATGAGCGGACTTGGCATTTACGTTTTACAAAGCATTAACTGGCTGTTAATGTTTTGAACACAACGTGCAGCTGCTGCCGAGTTACTGTCCGCACATAGATGCAAGCACATAAAGAAAAAACAGAAGGAAATATTGGTGGGGACTGTCCCCATCAGGCCAAAGTTAGTGGGGACATGTCCACACCAGTCCTTAGGGAAATTACGCCTATGAACCCAGGGGTGTCCAATGTCCAACTTCTGACCTGTTGTGTGGGACCCAGAAATAATACCGATTTGGCCTTCCAGCACAGGTGGTTGATGAAGATGGAGACTTTTCATTTTATTAAGGACAAAATTATTACAAAGAAATTAAAATCATCTTAGAATGGAAAGTGTTGGAAACACAAACTGTTTGTTTTTCAATAACCAGGCTATTTGTATTTTCTATTCATATTATAAAATTGTATATTAGTATATGTTATGTGTGTGGGGGTGTGTGTGTGTGTCTGAAGGTAAAAGTGACACCATGTGCCTGGAAAACACATAATACTGCCCCTTTAATGAAAATATTGCATGTTTAGTTTATTCTTGAGCTACAAACCCATTGCATTAATTTAACTTGGATTATGATTTTTTTTTTTTTTTTATTATAATTTAGTACGTATTTTTGACATAATTTTGACCAACATGACAAAATTGTCACACTGTAAGATAAAACTGAATAGATTCAATGACTGAGTCATTTAAAGTTTCACCCTCTTAGGTGCAAGTTGATGAAGCAGTGAGTGGTTTTGTTGAGGTAGGTTTATTTTTATTTTATCTTCACATTACATCTTCTCTTCGCTCCCTCTCCGTTATATGTATATAAACTGGCGTCTTAATATTTTTTTGCCTTTCAGGTTCTTCTGTCAAATTTGGTTTTAACTTGTGCGTTACTTCTGGCCTGCTACGCTGCTGTCCGCTGGTACATCAGAGATTCCTACAGGATTGGTGGTTTCACTCAGAAGCATGTGTTCATCACCGGCTGTGACAGTGGCTTTGGGAACCTCCTGGCCAGACAGCTGGACCAGAAAGGCTTCAGGGTCACAGCTGGATGTCTCACAGAGAAAGGCGCTGCAGATTTGGCAGCAGCGACAAGCCCCAGAGTGAAGACCCTCCTTGTGAATGTTACAGACAGCGCGAGCATCCGGAGTGCCGTGGAGTTTGTGAAGAAAGAGGTGGGGGAGCGAGGTGAGCGGGGATGGACCACTGTAGGGGTTCCAGTTGAAGTAAACTACTAGTGAAAGTGACAGAGAACTTTGTGTACGCACTTTATCACCAGAAACAGAGTAAATGCTATGCTAAGTGTGGGAAAAAAGGTGGTAGCGGTATCATGCTGTGGGAATGCGTTTTTCTCAGCATGAGCATGAAAGTAGGTGATGGTAAAATACGTGAAAATCTAAATACAGCGTAATACTGGAAGAAAAGTAGCTAAAGGTTGAAACACATCAAATCATATTCATGTAACCCAGATAAAATTTTATTTGACATTTTTTGACAAGACTTGAACATTTTCACAGATGCTCTTTTTTTTTTTGCTTCAAACTAGTTATTTGACATGTATGGTGCTCATTCAGTTTGTAATACCTACAAAACTTTGGAATTATATAAGTGTCAAACTGTAAGAAATCAAAGAAAATTTTAAGGCTATCTTTTGCAGGAGAGCTTCGTTTTGTGGATTCTTAGTGCTATTAGCTGATTGTCCTCTGTTTTCCCCCGCAGGCCTCTGGGGGCTGGTGAATAATGCTGGCAGGTCGGTTCCCATCGGACCGACAGAATGGATGCGTCTGGAGGACTTTACAAAGGTGTTGGATGTAAATCTGATCGGGGTTATTGATGTAACCCTGCAGTTTCTGCCTCTCCTGAAGAAAGCTAAGGGCAGAGTGGTGAACGTGGCCAGCATTTTGGGGAGGCTGTCTCTCACCGGTGGAGGATACTGTCTGTCCAAATGGGGTGTGGAAGCTTTCTCTGACAGTCTCAGGTAGAGAAATGAAAACATTTTCTGCATTTGAGGTTTTTAAATTAGAGGTGAGAGATGTGCCTCACTAACTTGAATAGTATTGCCGGATTTTTCCACATATTAAAAGATGCAGTTATTGTTTTAAAAATGGCTCCACTAAGGTTAGAAGAGAGTAAATGTGTGCTGTAAACAAAATACTTGAAGAAAAGGAAACGCCTGATGTCACAAACTGTCTCTAAGGGTGGAAAAAGTAAAACTGACATGTAGAAAAGGAGTCTTGTTTAATGTGTTTCAACCAAGAGGTGATGATTGTTTCTCATGCTTCTAGAAACATGAAAACTACAGTAGTTAGATGAACAGACAATACTGGTATTGACAGCTCCCCCAGTTACATACCCTTGATGTTTCTGGATGATATTTTGGGTATTTTATGAGGGAAAAAATCTATAAGTATTTTAGCCAACTAATTATATGCTCATACCATTGAGCATGTCATTGATCTTGAGGTGGTTTGAGATGAATTTGAGACAATAGTTCACATGGGACCAAAGATGTTGTCTTTTTCTTCTCAGGAGGGGCATGCAGTACTTCGGTATAAAAGTGAGCATCATTGAGCCAGGTTTCTTCAAGACCGGTGTAACCAATTTAGATCTCATCAATGCTGACTTGAAAAGGCTGTGGGCGCGCCTTCCTCAAGACGTTAAGGACTCATATGGTGCAACATACTTAGATGACTGTGGGTAGAAAAGCAGCTCATTTAAATTCTCAAAGAAGCAAATAACTTTTAATTCACCAAATCTTGATTGTTGGTGTTTTTTTTTATTTTTATTTTTTTACAGATATAAGAATACAGGGCTTCTCTATGAACATCCTGGGCTGTCCAGATATCTCCAAGGTTACCTGGTGCATGGAGCATGCTCTCACTGCCCAGCATCCACGCACACGTTATGGAGCTGGCTGGGATGCCAAGTTTTTTTGGATCCCTCTGTCCTATCTGCCTTCATTTGTCTCTGACTTTATTGTAAATCAGCTCCTCCCCTCACCTAAAGACAAAACAAGCAGTTGAATTAAAGATGGTTATACACACTGTAAAAAACATGCCCTCAATGTTTATTGGCATTCCCTGTAAGGATGAAAATATCCTGGAAATGATTTTTTTTTATTTTATTCTGAGCAATGCACTGCAATTTTGTGGATTTTCTCACCTGATTTAGTCTTGGTTTTAAACTTTTCCTCATTATTTCTTTGTAGATAAAGGCAAGTTTAACTGAACTATTTTCTCACAGCCACTTGACTTGAACAAGCTGCACCTGAATGACATGCTTCCTCTTCTTTCTAATTTTAAGCAATGACAAAGAAATGACCGTCCATGTTATTTTATGCTTCTCAACGAAGAAATCGTTGATAGAGTAGTATCTCAAAAACCCGGGCTCCTTAACATCTAATCAAGATCGTTGACACGAATACTGCCCTCTCCTGGAAAGTTGTAGGAACAACAACATTGAAAAACTACCAGATGCATAATTTTATTGCAAGTCTTGACCGTATAACTTGGGATTTTGTACAATCTTTTCACCTGGTTTAGTGCAATAAAACCACACTTCTGATATTCTCGACCTGAGACAATGGACTGGTGTCTATATTTGCCCTGCAGGATTTCAAATATGCAGATAGTAACAATATTGAGCCAATTTCTTTCAAATTATAAATCAATTTTCATCTGTCCAGAGGACATTTACAAAATTGAATTGTGTAAATGTCATGTTACGATTAGCTATTATCAATATGGAGCTATTACTTTACACTTAATACAACTATTTAAAGAAGAAAGCTCAGTTTTGCAAGAAAGCTGCAAATAAAACATTTTGTACTATTTTAATCCTCAGAGTGAATTCCTGTAGTTTTGACTGCAGTGAAGCAACTTTTTGATAAATATCGCCTTCTACAGGTCATATTTAAAATATCGTCAAAAACCGTCACTGTACTGTTCAGATAAACCATTCTGCCTGCTTCCAAAATAAAAGTAAAAAAAAAAAAAAATCTGAGCTTGGTTAAGTTTTTATTGCTTTAATTTCCAAAAACCTTCTTGTCTCAAAAACCAAAAGCATACACAAAAAACAAAAAAAGAAACTTCCAAGCAGAATCATAAATTTTCCATTTCATAACACTTAGTTGCATAACTTCACTCATTCAGGACCATAAAAAGACCTGTATGCAGGAGTCAGAATGATGAATGGTTTTGATCTGAAAGTTTTTACTTTGTTTCTCTTTCACACACACACGTACCCCCCCACACACAATCCTTAAAGCTTTCAGTTCCACATTCCCTCAAAATGCAGCAATTATGAACAGATATCATCATGTCCCATCCAGTTGAATAATTTCAGAGTTTAAAAAATACTCAGTTTTCATAGAATGAAGATCAGCAAATAGAAGAATTACTTTATTTAAGACAGCATTTGTGATGATGGCAGCTACCACTGGTAGTAAAATAATTTTATGCTTTCATCTGTTTCTTCAGCAACAATGTTGTGCTGGGCCAGCTGGGAGCAGAGCTTACACAGTTAAAGGGTGGTCTGTTTCTTATGAGCAGACAGGGACCATCCTACTCCTTAAAAAGTCCCTGACGTTGCTATAAACCAATTTGGCACTGACAATGCAGCTCAAAACAAAACTGACAACGCTTAAAGAAGTTTTACCGCCTAAGAAAGAGTCTACATTATGTGTTCCTGCAGCAAAAATGACAAAATGTAAAACCAGAGTCTGGGAAGTGATTCAAACTGTTAGAAAAGCTGTATAAAATGACATCCATAAAAAGAGGTTTTAGAGTTGGAGAATAAAAACTCAGTCTCTGATGCAGTCTAAACCAGCGGACGTGTCACCATTTAAAGCATTAAAAAATAAAGGGCACAAAGTGTGCATGTACACATGTATAAATGTCCCAGATGTGTAGAGAAGGAAACCAAAGTGTCGCTGAGGGACAGGGCAGGACGAGACGGGCAGATGCCACCCATATGTGATACGGGGAAAAACAACTCCGACTGAATCAGTGAGGGTGGGGATCTTTGCTGTTCAGGAGGCGGGCCTGGCTGGAGGAGACTGTAGCGCTGCGAATGACCTCCATCCACCTGCCAGTGAATTAGGACTTATTAGAGAAATGAATCAAACACGAAAGATGAATTCCTAAAAAAATAAAGAGTACAGGTTACCTCTCAAAAGTGTATTCACTTTCCGATCTGAAGTAGTACACATGAGACTTAAAATGTAGCTTGAAGACATAGTCCTTGTGAATATTTTCATTTTCAGCGGGAACAGTGACTGAGTATCCCAGCAGAGGGAGGCTGGCCAAAGGATAATCATCCTGTGGGAAGATTTAGCAGACAGAATTTAAAAATTAACTTTGTAGGTTGGTTAAAAACCAACCTAGAACAAAACAAACAAACAAAAAAAACAACAACTTTGTTTTGGAAATATAAATACAAAGTTTGCAATAAACCCATTGCAAATACTTCTACAGTGGCCAGATTATATGGAGGCTGCAAAACCTAGAGACTGTAAGGTGGATAAAAAAGGGAATACATTTTGGAAATACCAGTACCTTTTTCAGACCCGGAAATTAAATTAAATTTTATGTTTTCCATAGTTTTCTGATCTGCAAAGTGACCCTGACTAACCTCAGTTCAAATGCACGCACGGAAGCATGTGTTCGCAGCTAACATGGCACTTCTATTTGATATTCTACACCAAGATGTGATGCTGGAGGAGGGGAAAACAGCAGGAGAGAGAGGTGGAAGGGTTCACAGCGCAAACAGCATGACCTGTGTTAGTTAGTCACCTGGTGAGATTTGTAGAAAAACAGACTGAAGTTGGTAAAGACCACCCAGAGCTTCTGCCACCCGTTGCTGTTCTTGAACTTTCTCAGCAGGTTTCCCGACAGCTGATTCTGGTCAAAACAGGATAGGAACACATTTAATTAGGAAGTGACACAATGACATGGTCAACAAAAATATGAAGAAAAAGTCACATTTAAGCTAATTCGAAACATGTCTACAAGCAATAAACCTACTTTTGGTTAAATAGTGTTGCTTCCTGATATTCTATTTAATCATTTCTCAATCGTTTCTGCCAAAACCAAATAAAAATCAAAACAGTCCTAACACATAAGGTAGCTTCTTACTTTTTCTCTTGGCCAGAGCAGATTTTTACAGTGCATTTGGTCTTAATTTAAATAATTTATCTATTTTAATAATAAGGCTGTAACACAACAAAATGTAGAACAAATTGTATGCTCTGGTTACTTTCCAGATACACTGTAAATTACCTAGGTAAAAATGTCATGGTTCTGTAAATCACCCTTTTTAGATTTTACCTTATTTGCTACATAAGTAACTTACTTGTTTAGTCAAACTCCTACTTTTCTTGAGAGGAATAAAAACATTTAAAATTTTTTGTTTCAAAAAATTATTGAGGCACAGAAATAGTCTTTTTGTGAACTACAGCATGTCATATTTAAAAGAGCCCAACAACTGCATGTCTTGTTAGAAATAAACTGGAACTAATATATTTTATTAGACGTAACATGGCTGGTAGAAAACAAGAACTGAAGTTGAAAAAAAAAGACGTTTTCTCCATTAGTCTATTGAGTGCTTGTTTTCTTTAGACTGGGGCAGGATATGTTGATTCTTGAGATATTTTAGCTAACTTAAGTTTTTTTAATCAGTTAATTCATTAGTCAAACAAGCTATTTATTTTTCATATTATAGACAGTTTTTTTCCTTAATAAATAAAATAATCATTAGAAATGAATCTGAAATTATTTGAATCTTTTAAGTGTAAGGTAAAAACCTTTTCCTGGTAATGGTTATCTAATGTATTCCTCTGAATACAGGCAAATACTCCCCATATTAGTCCTGGAATTTTATATTTTCCACTTTTAAATCTATTACTCCCCATGTCACACATCAAAGCCTGATCTGTCTTTTTAGGGTTGGGAAAAAAAAGATTGACTCAACTGTGTGATGATTCTGAAAGAAAAGCAAATGTGTAAAACTTGAAAAACATTTTGTCGGCACCTCAAGCACACAAACAGGTGCCTTTCCTGTCTGCCTGGCTCTTTTACCTCTAGACTCCTGCAGGATTCACTAAAGGAGAGGCTCTGAACTCGGTACCAGCAGATAACAGACAGAGGCACTGGTCCCTGGCCATTCGGGGCCTTTTTGTCCCTGACTGGACTAGGCTCCTCTATCACGGAGGAATGCACAGATGTGAGAGAGAGAAAGACAGAGAGGGCGGGAGGAACAGAAACACAGAAACTGAGTAGGTTACAAACAAGCATGCAGTGGCAGGGGTTAACACCAAGGCAGACAGTGTGTCCAGGCAAAGCTGTGAAGAGGACATTGTTACGACGACAGAGGGAGAGCAGAACTGGTGCAGGACGCTACCTCACAAATCAAGATCCTTTCTGTTAATGTAGGACAAGAACATTCAACAAACCAACATAATGTTTTTAGTTAGAGACAGTCAGAGATATTATGTTCAAGAAGGAGCAAGAAAGCAAGTAGAGCAGCAGCTCCGAGTTTCGATCCGGACATCACATTGAGGGCTCTCAGCCACATGACGTAAAGGTTGAAATGGCAACCTTGCTGACTATGCATGAGGATCAACATTAAAGTAATTTAAAAATATCTTAGCAACTCTTAGCGTGTACGTCTAAATGCACACTTTTTACCAGTACACAAACAGAAAATGTTTAGAATCCATAAAGTGAAAAGGATGAAAGAGGATAATGGTGAAGGGAAGGAAAAGGCTAGATTGTTTTTTTTTTTTTGTGGGGGTGATTTCTTAATCTGGGAGAGGAAATCTAAATACTGGGAAATAATGGAAGAAAACCTGCTAGGAGCCTGCAGGTCTGCAAAAAATTCAAACTGATGTAGATGTTCACCTTTCAGCAGTGGAACAACACAAAACTTACAAACAGGGCTGCAATGGAGAAGTTCAGACCTAGAATCCAAATCCCTTTGGGAATGTTTGTTAAGACTTGAAAGACACTTTTACAGAAGCTCTTTATCCAATCTGACTAATAAAAGTATGTCAGTGAAATTGGATAGAGTTTCTGTGAAAGTAAATCGAAAAAAAGACCCATATCTTAAAACTGAAAGCAAAGATCCATTTCCTTTACATCTCACTTTGGGTTGGTATATAAATTAAAATCACAAAACAAGACAGTTGGGTTTTTGATTGTAACCAAATGTCAAAATGTTTCTGTACGATACAGTGTTCTCATATTTTAGAAAAACAAAAAAACGAATTTGTTTGTGTGTTTTTAAAGTTAATTTGTAACTGCCGACATTCTACGATGAATTTCCCACCATTCAACGGTGGGAAATTTATCGTAGAAAAAAAATAATGAGACACTCAGAGATATTATGTTCAAGAGCAAAAAAAAGATTTTTTTTTTGTAGAAAATAATTATTTTTTTCTACAAAAGAATATTTTGTTTTCAAAAAATGACTGAAGTGAAATTTCCTGTTGGTTTTTGATAGCTAATTGTTTAATCCAAGAAAATAGGTTAATTCCAGGGGAGCACAGAAGGACACTGTTCCAAGTGAGAGACCAAAGTCAATCCAGATACAGCACAGACTGGGAAACAGAGGAAGAAAACACCAGGATAGCAGGAAGAAGAGGAGGAGGAGGAAGGGCAAGTCTGAGCTTTGGCCGATACCTCCACAGCTACGCTAAAGTCCACCATGGACACACTGGTGTTCCTGTGCCAGCACACGTGCACCATGGTGTTGCCACGGTGAGCTGTGGGCTTCTCCAGCGACGTATGCAAAGCTGTTGTGTCGTCCTCGGACTCTGCCTCCGCCGTGGAGTCCTCTGGGCATTCTGGGAAAGTCGGGAGGTGGTTAGAGCTAGATAAGGAGCGGGAGGGTTGGTGAGGGGAGAGAGGAGCTTAAACACAGACAGCGTCAGATCATCCTGAAATCAACATGGATCTGGGGTCTCTGCTGTTTTGCTCACTTATTGTTTCTTTCTCACAGTAAACATTCACAAATACTGATGTCTGAGCACAAATTTTGTAATAGTTCAATACTTTTTCTTTGTTTATCCTCTAACTTACTGTTATCAGTCAGTGTGCAGGTCAGCACATTCGATGTGGGACCATTGCTGGTTTTTGCCATCTCTATTGCCATCTTGATGTCCTGCATCCACTTCTCCATCTCTGTCAGCGAACTAGGTAACAAATGGAGGGAAAGCAGGAACATGTCACTCTGCCTTGAGGTTATAAACAGTTCTGCTAACAGCAGCAGCACAGGAACGATGTGTGTTCTTCATTCAGGCTTTCTGGAAAATATTCACTTTAAACTCTAACCTATTGTGTCATCAGCACAGGATGGAAACTGGATAGATCCAATTAATTAATTGAAGTTAAAATGGTTTTAAATAAATTGATATGTACCTTTCAGACTACCTTTCACCAGTCAGCAGATTAGACAAGATAGCTGCTGAAGGAGGTGTTGAGAAGCTCAAACTTATGTAAGATGGCAAAGAAATGAACTCTTAAAATAAATAACAATTTGGCACACAGTCAAACTGGTTCAAAACTACTGAATAGTAGGGATTTATAAATGCAGCTGGATTTACACTTGGATTTATCTTCTGATCAAAAAGACGACATGGACACTGAAACGAAATGTTTGCGTGAAATATGTGTAATCATAGCACAGATTTATAACAGAAATATAAATCTGGCTTCAGAGAAGCTAAAGAAACATACAAAACAAATAAAGGGGAAATTATGTTAAAGTTTATTTTAAGAGTACATTTCAGCAACAAGGCAGTTCAAAGTGCTTCACATAATAAAAACATAGCACAATAATCAATTATGAAACAATTTGTAAACCCTTAGTAAACGCAGGATTTACGAAAGAGGCAAATACTTCTCCCTGGTAGCACCTCACTGCTCATTCCTTTGGGATTGTAATTTGTTACGAATTCAGAAAGGATAAATAATCCCTCCAGGATGTTCTAGGGATGTTCAGGACTACATTCTCAGTGGAACATGTCCAAGAAATGGCATTGGGGAGGCATCCTGATTGCATGCCAGTGCTCCCTTATCTGCACTCCTTTTGGTACAAAGTGGCTGTGGCTGTACTCCAAACTCCAGTTCATTGAGCTCCTCACCCTTGATGGGTGAGCTAAGCACCTCTATGGAGGAAGCTCATGTTTAGCTGCTTGCATCCAGGATCTTTGTTTTTTGGTCTTTTTCTCATGAATATGTGAAAGATCTGCTTTTTTGAATCAGCTCAACACACCAAACCAATTTTCCACATTCCCCTTTTACTATTGTTTTACTATTCCTATTACTTGCACAACTAGCAAATTAAAGAACAGGGTAGCTACTTTCCTATTTACCTTGCTGCTACCACCACTGACTGTCCCTGTCCAGCCAGGGTGAAGGCGTGAGGCACACCCCACTCTTCCTCGCTCTCTCTGATCTGGAAGAACACAAAGAAGCAGAACAAGACATTAAAGAGCTCCAAAAATCTGGGACAGCAGGCAACAAAAATAGACAGAATGGGAGAGGAGGAAGGGAAGAGGATAAAAAAGGAAATGTATGTTCTGGTTGTCCTGACAGTGTGTGTATTTTCAGAGGGAAACGGGTGCAGCTCCTTTTGCAGTAATGACAAACTGGTGACAGCCAGTCAGCACTTACTGTCATGCCACGGAGAGGCAGCTGCCCGTGCACTTTGAACTGATTGGTTGATGTCATCCCTCGACTCGTGTACAAAATGACGTCATTAAACTGTCGCCAAGGAAACAACAGAGCGGGACAGAGAAATAAAAAACATTATAGTGTTATATAAATAATCTGCGCATGTTTTTAAGGCATTAAACTAGACGTGTTGCATGCTTGTAGCACTGAAGCTGCCAACACCACCTGGATAACACAAAGCAGGAACAGATGAAAGCATCGTTTCATTCTGCTGAGATCACTCAACTAAATAATTGGATTAGTGTTAGGAGCTGAAGAAAGATGAACGTTACCAGAAAAAACATTCGCTGCTGAAGGCCTTTTCCGGACAGTTTGCTAAGGCAGCCTAACCTGATGAACTCCTGAAAAGGCAAAAAAGTAAGGAAATACTTGATGTGTGCATGTCTTAAAAGCTGGGCAAATATTTTTTCCTGTTATAATTCAGACTCACGCGACCAGATACCACAAGATTGTCAACACCGAGCAAATCCTTCTGTAGCTCCAGGAGCTTCTGGAGGTTCTCCATCTTGAGTAGACTCCCCTGGAGCTGGTCCACCACCTCAGAAACATCTGCCAGAGCAGCTGGAGAACAACAACGCATATCACATAACTACTGCTAGATTAAACCAGGAAAAATTGTTGAGTGAGTTTCTAAAAGCTCTGGTCAACCTCTGCAGTCCCTGAAGTCCTCATGAGTGGCTGGGTAGTGTTTGCACAGGCGCTCCAGGATCTGCTTGTAGTGAATGAGGCGGTGGAGAGGTCGCAGGACGAAGACATTCAGGGGGATGTAGCACACTTTTTGCAGCTCAAAGTCTCTGCATAAATTTTCCACCCTATGGGACGCTTTGCACGCCTTCTCCAGCTCAAGGAGGATGTCAGAGTGCTTGTGCATGTTTGTTGTCAGAGGCTGCAAGCATGAAATGTAATACATGAGGATGATACACTGCTGGTTTTCAAAAGCATCGATGTTAACCTGAGGTCAGGAGTCACCTTCAAGGCTTGAAGGTTTTTCAGCATCACATCTCCAATGCGCTGGTAGTCTCCTTTAATGTGTGCATTGGAACGTCCTTCCCTACACAAGGAAAAAATAGTATTGCAGTTTTACAAATACACAAGAACGTCATGCAAGATTTAAAGATGAAAAACAAATATTTCTTTTTTCTGTCTTTTGTGACTAACTTTTCCTTTGATGTAGAGATTGAACACTTTCACCTTTTTGCCATGTTGCAACCAAATTTCAAAATGGGGGAAAAATGATGTATGGTTTTCAAATTTAACAAATAAAAGTCTGACAAGTGTGACATGTATTTCTATCCAACTCCCCTCTATGAGTCTATGCTCATAGAGTTACTCTTTACCTAATTTAAAACTAAACCTTTTTTGGGTATTATCCACCAGTTTTTCACATTTAGCAATATTTACAAATTAACTTAGGTCTGAACTTTAATGACATAAAGTAAACACGAGCAAACCTTGGTCTAACTTTCTCCATTGAATGAATGTTACTGGTCCTGCTGGAAGGTAGACCTCAACCACAACCTTAAGTCTTTTGTCTCCTCAAGTATTCTCTGCCTTCCTATCAATTCTGACTAGCTACCATGTTACCGATGAACAAAAGCATTCCCAGAGGATGATTCCGCCGTCACCATGTTTCAGTACAGAGATGGCATGTTCAGGGTAATGTGCCGGTTTAGATATTAGCACATGTAGCATTTTGCATAAAAGATCGATTTTAATCTCATCTGACTAAAATATCTTCTTCTCTGTGTTTTCTGTTTCTTAAATGATTTACAACAAAGTAGGTTAGAACAACAAAAAACCTGTCTTTTGTTGTTCTAACCTACAACAAAAGACAGGTTAGAACTTGACCCTTCTAACCTGTCTTTTGTGTTTCTTGGTCTTCACTGATGTCGTCTAAAAAACTTCTGAACCTTTCACAGAACACTTCTGAATTGGTTGATGTGGATTTGCTTTACGGGTGTCAGAATAAAATCGGAATGAATGAAAAAAACTCGAGATGTTACTGAATTTTATTTGTAAAAAAAAAAATTATAATAATAAGCAAAACCATCTGCCATTTACTCTTCACATCAAAAGAATTCAGTACTTTTTGTTGATCTATGACATCAAATACCTAGAAAAATTGTAATTTGTGGCTCTAAATGTGAAATACAAAAAAGTGCCATTTAATATATTTTTTATTAAGTTAACTTCACCTCCAATATGCATCAATACATGATATTAACATTAATGTGGGCAGGTAGCAGAACATTAATCAACTATACAACAAAAAAATTGTAGATTTTAATTTGTTCAAAAGAGATTCCCAGTACAGCTATAAAAGGGAAAACCAATCAAATTTGGTGTACCACCAGCAGGTGTCTCCCTTGAGCATGAAATCACCCAAACAGGATTGTGGGCTATTAGTGATCTAAATACTATACTCAGTAAAGTTATTCATTATTTTACTAAATACAATTGTGTTTAAAAGACATCCTGATTCATCTATACCAGATAGATTTCCAATGACGTTCACAACAGTTTCACCTTTATATTTGAATACGCAAAGCCAAAAGCAAAAGACATATGTAGGGCAAGGAGATTTGCATTCACATCCTACTGTAGTTCTTATCAGTGGAGTATAGTGCGCTATCACTTTAAGCTTTCGTATGAAGTTCTAGCCTCTGACAATTGCCAGTAAACGCCTGCAAATTGTAACAGCTTGACTGTGTTTATGCATCACAGTCTCCATGTGGGGCTGTGTGTGTGCCCAATAAAGCACAGCATCATTAAAGCACATCAGACAATACAAACCCACAGGAAAGCACACGCCAGTATTTTTGGAGCAACGGAGATGGTAGCTGCTTGGGTTGCTAACGTTTAAAAAAAAAAAAATTTTTTTATTAAAAATTCAGATAAATTGGACCAGATCCAAACTGCATTCTGAAGCCTTCAAATAAGATCTTGGGTGTAGTTTAAAAGTGAAATGGGGCTCACCACATAGCCAGCCTCTGCTCCACCTCCCTGAGGAAACCAGTGTGAAACTTGTGGAGCGGCTCAAAGGTGGTGAGAATAGTGTTCTTCAGGGAGTCAGGAGTCGCCTCGTCTTCTTCCACAACACCCTGGAAAGACTGAAAAACACATATTGCAAAGCAGATTAACACATGGGAATAGATTTTACAGTCTCATTATTAGATTAACTGTATCTTGAATAATTAAGTCTCAGGTATTTCACCACAAAGATTGACTCCCTCCACAGGTTTTATATCAGATTCAAGTGGGGACTCTAGTTGGACCTCTGCAAATTGTTAATACCAACGTTTATGTATTAGCATACTAACATTAATTTTAATATGTTTACTTTACTGTCAGCATTCTAGTGTTATCATGCTCTTTAAGCTCAAGCAGGGTAGCAAATCAAACTTTTGCTACGAATAAAAACATACATGTATATCTCCAGTGTTTCCTCACTAATCTGATTAAGTTTCCACACAGCCTCATTCTCTATAAGTCTCTCAGTTTTAATGATAATTTTATCACCAATATAATCATTTGCTTATTCTGTTTAATTACTTCAGCTAATAATTTATTTAATATATTTCTGTAGTGCTTTTTTATCCATCCTCCTGATTTTCACTTCTGCAAAGACCTTCGTGTTACACTTGACTGTGATTTATAAATAAAGTTAAATTACACAAACTTGCTTAAAATGATTACAGAAACTTGCTTCCAGAATCACTTTATCTGTGTTCCTGTTGATGAACTTTAGCTTTGTGACAATGTCTAAATCCTTCACTTGACTGAGGTTGAAAAGAAGAATCAATAGTCATTCTTACTCACTTGTTTCATTAAGACAGGTTGGTAGCAAAAGAAGCATGTTTTGAGTAGCAGAATGGACTGAGAGCAACTTCATTCAGAAGCTCTAATGGGAAAGGGAAATGGGCTGTTGGAAAAGTAAGTGTTTCTTTATAAGGGTTGAAAACAAAGCTCCAGCTGTTATTCAAATGACTTCACCCTCAACACCAAAACAACACCAATCAGCATGTGGGAAGGAGATAACAGCATATTAACACATGAACATATACAGTTAAATGATTAAAAGAATTCAAGTTAAATGTGAGCAAAACCTCCAAAATGAGAAAAGCTACCATTTTCCTCATGTGATAAATCAGGCAACAAAAGACCATCCTCGATTACAGTTGAAGAAGCAATACACACGTTTAATATCCAGTTTATCTGCCAGGTTTACTTTGAGACAGTATCAAAACGAAGCAGGGTGTGCACGCTTGCATCCAGCCAATAAAATCCGAGAGAATCGAATAAATAAGCACACAGAGGGAACACACTGCTAAATCCAACATAAACACGGTTTAGTATTCACCACCTCGTGTGACATGGATAAATGCATTTCAGAGCTCGGGAGTGGGGAATGAATAAAAAATGAAATCGCTGCTGCCAAAGTGTTTGTGTGTCACTGCCCATCTCTGTGATTTGGCGGTCGTGTTGCAACGAAGCTGCTAAACCAGAACAATGAGAGAGCTTCTCCCCAAGCAGACGAGCATATGGGACAGACCAAACAGCAGAGAGGCATGCTGATGTATGCTCATCTTACCACAGTCACCACCTCCAGGTCCTTCAGATATGTCCTCTCTGTGGTCAGCAGCTCTTTGGCGATGAAATAGGCTCGATCAGTGGGAAACCTCTGGATAGCAAACATCAGATAAGATACTGAAAAGGTAGCAGCAACTGTTTTTAGTTACATTCATCAGGACATATAAGTAGACATACAAAGTAACTTGTGCTTTGTGTTATAAGCATATGTAACTGTAAAGGTCAGAGTTAAATATGCAAAGAAGTTGTAAACAGGGGTAGCTTGTGAAATATATTCTTTAGTTTTGAACATTTCATGAAGAACTGTTCAATCAAAGTGGCAAGAGTACACCGTAGCCGCAAACCTAGCAAGACATGGGTTTTAATATCATTCATTAGAGGAGGAGCCAAGAGGCTCATAGTGACTCTGGAGGAGCTGCAGAGGTCCACAACTTAGGTGGAAGGCTATTGGCAGGACAACTATAGGTCAGGGAGTGCAAAATTTTAGTCCTAATGGAAGACTGGCAAAATGAAAACCAAAAGTGACCACACTGCCAAATACCCTGAAAACACCACCTCAATGGCAAAGCCTCAGATGGTTAAAATGCTTTTTTTTTTTTTTTTTTTTTTTTTGAAGGACACCGTTTTAAAGCACATGGGAATATGGACAGAGCAAAAGTACAGAGCAATCCTGGTAAATTTTTATTTTTTGAGGTTTTAAAGGTTTGAGAGCTTATGTGACCGGCGGACTTCTGCGTCGTGTGTGTTATGTGGTGATTGGACAAACGACAAAGCACCAAGTCTGGGTTTGGAGGCGGTTTCCGTTTACTTAATTAATCTGTCAATCGGGAGATATTAGCATTAGCACATAGCATGTGCGCCAGTTCTCCAACCCGATTTCTCCCCAGTGGGAAAGAAAAGAAATTTGGAACGAGTAACAAAAGGGAAGAGGAAATTAATAACTTAATATTTATAATAGTCCTGGAGGACCCTGAACAAAAGAAGAATAAAGTAAGGAGGAGCTGGAGGACCAAACCCCTTATAGCAGACACAGAGGAACACAAGAACAGTCAAGTGTAAGCGGACAGATTAAAGAAAACATTTTTAAAGATACATTAAAGAAAACATTTTGTGAAAATATAAAACTACTAATATAGACCCAGTTACACTTAGTGTACAAACCTTTCTCCGGACCTCATCTTCATCATCAGTGCGAATGCTGCAGGCATCGTTGAGTAGCGGGCTGGTCAGAGGCGAAGGCTGACGGCCGTCGAGACTGTGGCTGCACAACTCCAGGGACTTCTGACCGTTCACCATCCCATGGGGGTGTCCGGACGGCAGAGGGCTGTGGGGAGCCACACCTGTCGTGAACCCGCAGAAAAAGAAAAAAAAAATCCACAGGGAGGAAGGAAAGTATCAGTTTGTGTTAATCCAAAAACACAGGGATATAATTGAGCAGTGGAAAAGATTCTCCATTTAAATAATTTTAGCCCAGATGGGTGCAATTCGCCACGTTGTAGGAAGATAACTGAATTTGACATTTTAGTGTATTTTTACCATTTGAGGATAACATTTAAACCAAATCAGATGACGGAATGCCAATGAAACCCAAGCTATTTAACAATCCACTAATGTTAAATCATTAATGCAGTGAGGTAGAACTGGTAAGGGGGGTTTTGTTTAGAGAGAGCAAAGAAATAAAAATAAAAAAAATCAGTCATGACTCACTTTGAATTTACGACAGCCGTTTTACACCACGTCAATAAAGGGACAAGCTGACACATACAGCAGGCTGATCGAGAAGAACCACTTAACTACTGTCATCTGCTCCGTTCACTCAGCTTACTTACTATGTTGTGGCTGCAACACGCCCATCTCCCTCTCTGTCTCTCTCTGTCATCATCAGCAGGAATAAAACAGAACGCAAACTAGTTTAAGAACTACCTCCTCGATAGTATGAGTCACATAAACATCTGCACCGAAGCTACAAACGAGTGTGAAATAACAATTTCACAAAAAACTAGAGGATGAAAAGGATCTAATATCTACTATTGACACTAGACTTTACAAAACAAACACCAACGGCAATCAAGCGCCAGAAAAAAATATGAAAAAGCCATCATAAAACAATACAAACTGATCTTGATCTGATTTCTGTCAGTTCAGGTAATATTTTAACAGCTACAGCTGAAAACATTACAGAGACAAGCGTATGCAAATCAGTTTAAAGACTAATTTCACCATGTGACAGAGAGCTGTAAAAATGCTTTATATATAGTTTATTAGGTTGCTTTTAATAGCCTAGATTTACAGCCACATCCTCCGATCACACGCTGCACACACAGAAAATGAACAGATAAATTACAGCGGAGTGAAAGATAGAGCAACATGTATATTACAGTACATACAGCAGAGGACATGCAGGTAGGACAGAACAAGATTATGTGCATCAAGCCACCGTCCTGGACTTTGAACACACCCTGAAGGACACCAGTGGTTGAAGACACACACATACACACCCCCACCCCCGCACACGCCCCCTCCACCTCACACACACACAAACAGAGTCTTTCCCATAAAGCTGGGACATGCAAAGATGTTACATGGGTTAGTGCTCCTCAAAATGTTCCCGGTTCTGCAGTGAGCTGGTTGTTTACTCATGCTGCATCAGTAACGGGTATAAAAGCAGGAGGCTAATCAAATCAAGCTTGCAGTGCTTTGCAAAGGTTTTAATATCCCTTGATATTTCCCAGATTTTGTCAAGTTAAAACCACAAACCTTAACATATATCAATGGATTTTATGCAACAGACCAACACGTAGTCAGCTGATTGTGTGCATAGTTGTGAAGTGGAAGGAAAATGACAGTATTCATTTGAGGGTATCAGAATAAGAGAAGTACAAATGTATGCAACTGATTCTTGATTCTTTTTGTAAGAAAATGTAAAACCATGTATCCCTTTTCCTTCCATTTCATTACGCACTACTTTGCATACTTGTGTATCTCATAAAATCACCATCTGTGTCTATGCCAGAGCTAAAAATATCAAGGAGCACCACAAAAAGCAGCCTGCTATGATGGATGAACCCAAAGGCTTTATACTTTGAGGTAATGTTGCCCTTAAAGTGTCTTTCACACAAACATAGACACTGCCAAGCCCTTGTTTCCCTGCTTTGAAATAATCTAATGGTGAGTCAGGTGATCAGATCACTGCAGAAAAGGGAACCCACAGAATGAAAACCGTGCTTCCCCCTCCACACAGCACAGAAATGTAGAGATGAGGGGGGAAAAAACTAGCTTCATGCAGACAGTGAACATTGGACACAAAAAAGGAAAACAACACATGTGTAACATGGAGATTATTGCAAATTAAACCACGAGAAAAAAGACAAGTGCAAAAAAGTGCAGTGCCATTTTTGCAAACTCTGCTTGACTATTGCAAAATAAAAGCAAAAAAAAAAACATGCAAGACAATGAGAAATTATCTTATAGCACACATTTGCATTCACTAAAACCTGATCAAGAAGCTGCTTGTCACTTGCACATTACATCTATTTTACTTGTTGCTATGAGGTATGTTTAGCATATTGCTGACATTTCAATACAAGACAGGACTCAAACTATTTAAAGTTTGCTCCAGATTAGTAAAGAACAACTGACTCTGTAAACAAGTAATAAATACAAATCAATTGTAGATATTTTTTGCAGGATGTCATTGGATTCTGCACCCTAGTCAGAAAGATGACCTGTTAGATAGCTACAGATAAATGCCAATTCAGTCTTTACTGATGACATACCAGAGGAAATGTCAGAGCAATACAGTGCCTTGCGAAAGTGTTTAAACCTATTAAATCTGTATATTTTGTAATGACAAAACCACAAACTTAATTTTATTTGAATTTTAGATGATGGACCAACAAAAAACTGCACATAATTTAGAAGCGGAAGGAAAAGGACATTTGGTTCCCGATATTTTTACAAATAGAAAGAGAATATCTAGAATTTAGTTGACTTGTGAAGGGATAAGTGAGTTTGCATCAAATTTGAAAACAGAATCTGCCATACTTTTCACTTTTCTTCTTATTGAACCAATTAATTTATCATTTAGTGACTTTGACAGGCAATTAGTTAGAATAGATTTTATTTAGGCATATCAGAGGATGGGGGGCTGAATACAAATGCATGCACAAATTTTTTCAGATAGTATCTGTGATAAAAATATCGAGACCTCTGCATTGTTTGGCTTCCGCTTCACAGTTTTGCACTACTTCATGTTGGTTCACAACATGAAATCTCGGAAGATTTTGACATTAAGGTGAAAAAGTTCAACGGTTATGAATTCTTTTGCAAGGCACTAAGAAAAGCCATGGTAGCCGGTACTAGATAGAAAACCATAAGAAGACATTACATGTGATTATAGACAACAATAGACACATATCTTACTGACAGAGGTTAAAAGGCACTAAGATGGCAGTTTTTTGCAACTTTCTTAAAAGTCAGCATTTTCGCCATTTATGCCTTTCATTTTGATATAATTAGTACCACATTTTCTGCGGTGCTCAATAGGTAACTATTCATTGTGGCAACCTAACAAGGCAGCTGTAAGTGTCTGTTTTGATATCATAAAATAATTCAGAAACAAGTGAATCTTTGAAATGCAGAAGAAAACTTTCCTACACAACAAGGATTCCCAGAAATAAGCTTCAGACTCCCTTCTCAGGTTTGTTAATGTGTCAACAGCTGAAAATCTGTTCACCTTCCTCATCACTGAAATTATGGCATCCATCCTCATCCTCTGCCTCCTCGTCCAGCTGGAGGCTCCCAAAGGAGAATTTGTTTCTTGGTATAGGAGAGCTAGCCTCCACCGTACTTTTGCTGCAGTTTTCTCTGTCCTCTCCCTCAGACTCGCTTGATTCTGACCCACTGGTGGTGGAGCCCTCACACATTTGCACGGCCTCCACGTGTTTGACTCCAACCTGTCCTAACCGTTTCTTTCCGGCCCGGAATCTCCCCGGTGCCGTGAGGCCGTTGGCCGTCATGCGGCGCTCGAGAGCTGCCATGCGCTCGGCCCGAGACATAACCGGGCGTGAATCAGACCCTGGAGGGGATCCACCCTGATGTGGGTCTGCACATGAGGTGTGATGTACTTTTTGGAGATTGTGTAAGCGAGGCGATCGGCTCGGGTGGGGGGAGCATCTTGTGTCATTAAACAGGGGGGGCGCGTAGCCATTCTGCTCAGTGTGAGTGAGAGAAGGTTCTCGGTGGGTGGGTTTATTGGCAGAATTGGAGACAACACTCCTTGAGCCAAACGTATGTTGAGCTGGGAGGGGGCTGCTGCTCTGCCTCTCTCTGTTAAGGCCTCTGATTTTCCCCACTGTGCTGTAACCAGGACTAAGGTCAAACTTTGGACGTGACTGCGTGAGAGACCGATATGGCTCATGGTTCATGTTGAGCAAAGGAGATTCCCTGTACTGCATCTTACCCAGTAAATGCTCCTGCTGGGAACCTGAACCCCGACGCAAATTGAAGTCCTCACCATAACTCTGATTTATTCTGCTGGCCTGCTCCCTTCCCAAGTTTAACTCACTATCTACACAACTGATGGCTGAGCTGCTGCCTTTGGCAAACCAAGATGCTGGACCTTGGCTCGGATGTTCTGGGGACATCTGTCGTGTTGACCCTCTTGATTCCTCAGGCTTGGAAACGGACTCCTTTCTGTCTTCGTGGCCGTTTCTTTGATGGTTTGGGCTCATCTTTGAAGTTTGTGAAGCTGCTGGGTCTTCGGCACTGACAAGCACCGACTCCTTCCAGTGACGCCGAGGAGGAGAAGAAGAGGAGAAGTCCTCAGGAACACCACTCTGACAGAGTTGGAAAAAAGAAAAGAGTTTCAGAAATTATGTAATTAATAACAACTGGGGATTTTAAGTCAATTCCTCCTTGCCTAAAAATGTTCTTAGTTCCTTGTGCTTGACTAAACACATTGCATGTATGTTTAAGTGATCAAATATACAGGACTGAATCACCAAACACCAAAATAAAATTGATGTTGCTAATTTAGCATCAGTCACAATGATATGCTATGATATTTAGAAGAAATAAAGGAGCAAAAATAAACATAAATGGCAAAAAGACCAGTAAACATTTATGGTAACAGGCAGACTGGTGCAATGACATCTACTGCAAATCTTAATGTATTTTATTATGGTTTAATGTGATTGACCAGCACAACGAGGTGGAAACTGTCACTTTTTTGAGTCTTGGCAGATTGTCAACTGGACTTTCAAACAAAAAACAATATTTAAGATACTAATTAAGTTGACATTTACTGAGTTGTTCCCATTTCCCCAAACTAGTGCACAATTTTCCACAGCAGACTCACAGACGCTCAATTCTCTGTTCCCTTCAGAGTCAAGGTAAAACTACCTTGATATAGTGAGTGCACCCATAAGAGCTTTAGCAACCTTTTTTGTTAAAAAGATGAAAATAAAGTTATTTTAAGGAGGTATTTTTCTTGTACAACAGATGAACAGGAAAGGATGTCAATAAGTCGGTATGCAAGCTGTGCATCAGGCAGGTGTCCACAAAGCCGACCTGAACACTCAGCTGTTTATGTGGCATTTAAAAATGTCAATAACACTTCTACTTCCACAACAGCAAAAGTTTGAGCATGGTGGAGAGCAGATGTTATGCTAAATTATTAAAGTACCAATTGCACCATTGCTTTTCTATTCAATAGAATAGAAAAGCAATGGTGCTAGATAAATATGTAAGGTTAAGTTTCGTATTTGGAAAAAAAGTAAAACATCTTCCACATTTTGATGTTAATAAACAATGTTAATTTAACAAGCTAACAATTGTATTTGAAGAAAAGATTTGTCAAGATAAAACAAAACAGACAGGGTGCTGATTCTGTCTACCCCGCCTGACCCTGACAAATATTGTCCAAAAAAAAAAAAAACTAAACAGAAACCACGGCAACCTACCAGTTTGATAATTACAAAGTAAACGTTTCATAGAAATCAAATAAGTGCTTATTTTATTCTCCGTTTTTCAACACAAATCAATCTCTTTTATTGTTTTCTAAAAGGCTGATATGTTTTTAAATAATTTAATGGAGACAAAATGCATAAAGACAAAATAAATATGTTTACATTGTTAGAAAGGTTCCATCTTTAATCAAAATGTAATAAAACCATTGTCATTGTTTTCATTATTTATCAACAATCACCTAAAAGTATTGCATATTTATCTGAGTATTGAACTGAAATTTTAGTATTTTAACAGCCCTATTTCATAATAACTTTAGATTATGTATCAGCGGATTCAGGGTTCAACTGGATTTGACTTAGGCATATTAGAGAAAAATAGGGAAGCCTCCCTTTTTATTCATTTAATATTCCTAAAATTATGCACCATTTCATTCTGCTTCAAAGTTATGCACTGCTTTGTGTTGAACCATCACATAAAACCCCTTTAAAATTTACGAATGTTTTTGGTGTGTGAAAAGTGTTGCACAATGGTCTTCAGCAGCTTCCACTTCTATTTATTTATATTAAACAACAGGCTGTCAGGCAGAGAACAATGATTTCATCCAACCCAACTATGGATCACTGGGGCTTTTGGGGTTAATATTTACTTCAAAACAAGCAAAAAGGTAAGTTTATAAATTCATAGACAACGTTCATGAAGAACTAAAGAGGAATGGCATATATATAAAGCAAAAAATAATCTATTCAGCACATTTATTATGCATAGAAAGACTAACTTCTGATGGCACTTCATGGTGGCGAGGAGAAGGCAGCGGCGACAGGCGAGTGTTGTGTTGAACTCTACTGCTGTATCGGACCCGGCTGTGTTTCCTGGCAGATGGGATGATGTAGGTCAGTGTTTTACATTGTGAAAGTCTTTACTTGAACTCAGAATGCCCAGCATGTGTCTAGATTCTACCTTTCAAACGGGATCTTCTTGAACTCTGATTCCCTCACATAATCAATCACCTGCTTCTGTGTGCGACCGCTGCAGCATTAGCACATGGGAAATAATAATGAGTGTTTCTACAAGGGCGGTAGTAGACTATTAGGAAAGTTAAGTGCTTGCAGTCCTGTCGAAGAAATAAACTCCACCTAAATCTGAAGGAAGATCCTCGTGTGAAGAGCATAGGCTTGGGTTTGGGTTTAGGTTCCTCAAAGAGGCGGAAGAATGCATGATATTCCACACAGATCTTCCAGAAGACTTTACAGCAATCCCTGCTGGCCATCAAAAACTCCAGAGTGTCCTGATAGGAGCTCTGAAAAAACATTGAGAAATAATTTACAACCCTGAAGCAATTTGTGTTCTCCAAGAATAATGAAACAACATACATTTAGATCTGGCCTTAGCTTGATGAGAAAACGTTTTCGCTTGAAGCTCAACTTGCGTATTTTGGACCAGTTGAAGGCGTTGATCCTCGTGTGTGTCTAAGATGATGAAAAATTGAATGCCTTTTAAAGCTTTTTTTTTTGACAAAGTGAGAATAACTAAGAAACGCAACAAGCAAATTGATGTGAAGCTACCTGGAAGACCAAAACGCCAGTGTGCGCCACAGTCAGACTTAACTTCGAACCTTCCCGATCCTTGGCAGGGTGTAGCCGAATCCCGTAAAAATCCAGCTTGCGAGCAACCTCCAATAACTGAAAATCTGACTCTGCTGGTGATTGACCTCTACAACACACACATAAATGTAAATATTTACAGTTGGTAATGTTTCATCTGTATTTCTAAGGAGGGTGATACCTGAAAAGTACATTCAAAAGCATGATTTTTCAATTACAAAGGTATTGAAAAGCACTGTAGATGAAGATGCAAAAAGAAACAGGCAGGTGACCAGAATCAGATAATTTAGGACTTCATCAATAAGACCGGTTTGGTTGCTGTAATGCCAATAAAGATTTTTGTAAATAAATAACTTTTTTAAGTAATACACCTTCTACATTGTTTTGTTATCAAATAAAAAAAGAAAAAAACAATTGAAACTTTTCCATAAAGGAAAAAATGTCTTAGTTAAATAAAAAATAATTTTAAATGCAACTCTATCAGGGGTGTGACTAACTTAAGGCTTAAAGGTGTGTGTGTACATTACACTTTATATTTCATATAGGTCATACAAGTTCCTAGGGTTGAGTTTTTGAAGAACAAATAGTGGCTGGGGGAAGGAGCAGTAAACCTTAACTAACTTTCCTAATTCTCATTCAGAGATAAGCCTTTCTGTTTCCTGTGTGCCACTTAAAGGATTCAACTCAACATGGCACCCGGCCAGCAGAGCCACAGATATCGTTATCAGCTGTGGTAAAAAACCAGCTCTCTGAAACTGCAGCTTCAGAGAGCAGTGAAGCTTGTCTGAAGCTGCAGCGGCAGACCACTGAGTGCTCATGGCCCACTGTGACGCAGAGGCCACTGAAGTGTTGGCAAAGCTTCTTCTTAAATAAGTTATGAGAAATACTTGATGGAGTGGCTGGATAGTGTGAGAAAATCTGGAAGGGTTCCAGTAATATACTCTCAACGGCATTAAACTAGATAGAATGAAAAAGTAGTCAGACAAAAAAAAGCCAAGTTCTCAAACTTCTGCACCAGTCATCTCTAAATAGAGTAAAAAACTGGGTTTCATCCCACTAACCCAACTAAAGACAGCTGTCTGTCTGTGTGTGCATGTGTGTCACTTGGTGATCTAAAAGAAGCTTATAATCTCCTTTTGGGACACTGTAGCCTTTTGCTTCATGTTTTTCTTCATCAGGGAAAGAGAAGCTGGTCAAAGCTGTGGACAGAAATATCTGATAAAATCTTCTGCAGTTTAAAGACGGCCAAATCTGCAATGAGCTGGTATAGATCAAAGTATATCCATGCATTAGAGACAAAACTTGAAAATCATTCACATATGCTCCCCATGAAATCTGACTGCGCTTGAGCTGTTTTGCACAGAAAAAGGCCAACGAAGTCTCTAGATGTGCAAAGCTGAAAGACATAAAGCCCAAAAGACTTACATTAAGTTGTAAAACAAGTTATAAAAACCTGGCCAATGTAAGATTATATACTGTATGTTAAAGTGCTGTGTGTAGCACTCTGAGAAATAACCCATTCATTCAGTGACTGCTTTCCTGAATGTGTCACTTGAGTAATAAAACAGCCCAGTGGGACAATAACAAAGACTGCAACAACATTTCCTGTTCACGGCTGAGGAGAATAATGTCTGTTCACCCACTGACCTTGTGTTATTATTTTAACTGTGGCTTAAAGATCACACACTCACATATGCTTTGAGTGAAACTCCATGATTTTGTCAATCAGGGGCATCTGATCTGGAATGTAGTTGTTGTTTAGCAGGTGTGAGCGGCAGTGGCTCTCGTCAAAGTCCCCAATCTCAGCTGAAACCAAAGAAAAGAAAGGACAAAAAATAAAGAAGTCAGCTTTAGAGTTGATGCTGCACGGGGAGAAACGCGCAAACACGCTTCGATCGCAACAGGATAAAGAAAGAGGTCCAGATATGACCAGCAATGGAAATGAGTCGTTGCTCTGCTGCAGCTCTGCAAGATTACATTCAGACATTAGACCGAGGGGTCTCCATAGCAACACAAAGTTAATCAATTTGAAATGCTGCGCCGTGTGCAGCATGACAATGTTTGCTGATAAGCTGCGCATGAAAAGAGCAGCAATGTATCTATAAAAGACAGTTGTCAGATCTATCACTGCTTTGGTGGCTTGAGCCAAGCGCATAAAACTGCCGTGCGAGCCTCACACTGGATGATGTGGGAGACCATCAGAGCCGCGCTGGTGTCGTTGCACATCATACGTCCACTGGAGAGATCCTGCTTGATCTGCAGGGCAAACAGGTACCTAGGCACAAAACACAAAAATAGCTATCACGTTAACAAGTCTGCAGAGGTGATTGAGGGTTAAAATGAAAACACAAGATTCAATTTGGCACTTTAGGAATTTATCAGTAGAAGAGACAAAGAGTTTTCTCAGGTCACATGGATCACAGAGTTGCACTCCCACTCATTTGTTGCTTTGTATTATAGGCAAAGAAAAAAAATGTACTGAAACTTTTTCATTGTTACAAAAACATACAAAGGTGAATTTTGTTTGTCAACACAAGCAGCAGGCCCAGAATTTTCTGGAGGGACTAGATTTCAGTTCTGATAGAGAGCTAAAGTGTGTTGCTGGGAGAGGGATGTCTTTGGAAGCGGAAGCCACAAGATTAAAGGATTAATACAGTTGTGGCTAATTTGTTGGTGCAACAAGAGGGCTTTGAAGATTAATGACTGGGAAGGAGAACCACAGTTTCAGATAATGGTTTAAAATAGCAATGTTTTGAAACAAACATCAGCAAAAACCTCATTGTTACCATTTCTGTCAGAAAATAAAAAGCAGGCTAGCAACCGAGGTTGTTAAAACTTGACAAACTAATCAGCATGATCTTTTGAAAATGGACTTTATCTCAATAAGATCCCAAATATTGAGCTCTTATTGAAGTAGAAAAGGAGGCAATATTCATGGAAATGAGCAGGTTAATCTAGAAACACAGTGGACTCCTGCCTAGTTGCTGAATAGAATTTGCAGATTCGCCTCATTACAAATTGTTCTGTGAAACTTCACTCCAAATTATTTACTGAAAATTAGACTACTTGTGGACTTTTTTGTAGAGCATGACTAAAATATTAGAAATAAAATTTAATTTGGAAAGCTAAAATATCTAGGCACAATGCTAATTGACATGCTATTGGCAAGTGTTTGCAAAACAACTAATAATAGTACAACTAAAATAGACCATTACAAGCATTTTTAGTGGGGGTCTCAAGTATTTGCAGATTTTAGCTGTTCGTTAGATGTGTTGTTTTAATATCACAAAGGGTTAAAACAATTTTTAAGTTAAGATTATTGAACTGCAATACTCAGTTAATTCTGAAACAGAATAACAAATCAAGCAACAAAAAAGTCTAAGATTAAAACTACTGAATGTTTATGTTTGAAACAAACTAGACACTAAACGCTCTAAATAACAGTAGAATAACATATATTAATGAAAAAATAGTAAATAGAAACAGCTTTCTAATATCTTTCTTATACGAACAGTCAAGCAACTGTCTAAGCTTCATCAGTTGAATGTAAATTTTTTCTCTGTTCTCTCCTAAAAACATGCAGCACATCCGTATCTACAGAACAGAAACCAGAAAATCATTAGCTCTACATCACTAATCTCCAGAGGGCTAAACCAGCGAGATGGCAGCCATGACATTTGAATCCTATAACCTGAAGGGGAATAAATCATCATGGAGTCAGGGCCCATGTTTCATGTATGCCTCAGTTACAACAGAGACCTTTCACACTGACATGTATACAAACGTACGTCTCTGTGCCAAGAAGAAGACAAACGCATCCCCCAGATAACCGGGAGTAAAGAGGATCTGCTCACCTCGTCAGCTCCTCCAGCAGCTGCGCATGGTCAGGGGGGAAAAACTTCACACTGAACCTCAAGGTTGTGTTTTTCGGTCCTGTGTGGAACAGGTTCATTAATAAAAGAACATTTGCATTTTAAAAGGAGATTATACAGAGCAGTTACGCTCTTATAAGCTCCAGGAAGAACAAGACTAAACAGCATACTGAAACACTTACGTCGAAGCTGCTTAATAATCGGTTTGATGTGGTCCAACCAAACCTGTGAAAGAACAGAAGAGGCTTGTTCAAGTATGAGTTTTTGAACAAATAATGTGAGCAATTTTGAGATGAGGTTGTATTTGTTGTTTATTTACCATCATGCTTTTGTGGTTTTGAAACTCCAGGCCAAAGTAGTCACCTTCAATCAGATTCATGTGGGAGCACACCAGGTCAAATAGCACCTTGCCTGACGCTTTTTGCTGTGAACAAAATCATGTAGGACAACACTTAAATCAAAGCAGAAAAGGCAAGCAGTTTTTTCCACTGTCAGTATTCGGCCTAGACACATTTAAAGCATTTAATGAGCTTAAATACATCATCTTATTTCTTGACGATAGAATAAGTCAATATGCCCTGATGCTAACCAGTCACAAAGTTTTGCTAGAGAACGTTAGCAAACAGACAGCATCAGGAAGACCAAGAAAAACTACAGAAGATAAGGGACAAACATTTGAAAAAGCTAAAGCAATTATTGTGTTATGAAACAATATTCCAAGCAGTGTTTAATCCAATATTTGAAACAAAACACACTACAAAACAACAACACATCTACTAAGACATGGTTGTACCCCTAAGCTGACAGGGCAAGCAATGACAGCAATGAGCAGCAGCCAAAAGGACAATGGTAAATCTGGAGAGGCTGCAGAGATTCACCACACAGGAGACTATTACGTGTGCACTATACAAATGTAGCCTTTATGGAAGAATGACAAGGAAAAATGACTTGTTTTTTTAAGAAACTCCATAAGTAGCCCTGTTTGCACTTCAGCTTAAGCCATTTAAGGTATATACATAGTAAGGCGCTCAGACCAAATGAAAACAAAACTGAACAAGTTGGTCTACTTGCAAAACACTATATGTGATGAAAGAATTGCACAATGTGTCCTCATTCCCATTTAGTGGGTTTCCATAGAAAGAACTCTTGTTCTACAACTGGTTCAGTTCATATGCCTCTGAACACTGATTTTTGTTTTGTTCCCATGAGAACCAACTGCCTTTTCCATATGTTCTGAGAACCAAACATACATAATCAACAGGTGGCATCAGACAACTAAGAAGAAAAGCAGAAAAAGAGCGTAATAGCAAAACAGACCTTGATGCCCTGCATGGATTATTTCCTTGTTTACAGAGGTTCCTTTATGTGGAGCAAAAGAGAATTCAAACTGTCCAGCTGATGCAGAAAAGGTTTCTTTGTGTTTGCTGCCGTGCTTGTTATATCTTTGTGTGAAGTTTGACTGGCGCACAATGTGATGTCTCAGGTTTGCACTGAAATACCAGGTATTCCACAATGCCCAACTAGAACCAAACTGGGCACTGGGGAATCTCATTCTTCTATAGCAAACACATGACACTGGTTCAAAATCATGCTCGGAAGATGGTTTTCAATGTAGTTGAAAAATGCACAATACACTTTTCAGAGCAACTTATAATTTCACTACCTTATGCATAATCTTGTCTGTCCTTGTTCTACTACATAAAATCCTTAAAATAAATAAATAAACTTTAAAAATCCTCAAAATGTTTGTGGCTGTAACACACCAGTTTAGAAGCACAAAATGGGTGTGAAATACTTATAATGCCCTATTAGTTATACATTATAAAACAATTTACTGTTAATAATGTATCACTTTCTGTGTCACAAATGTCTCTTTTGGCCTTTCTGCTTCCATGCTAGTGTTCAAAGAGCCTGCCAAGAATAAGTTTCTATCATGCATGTTGCAGCCAAAGGGGGTGGGTTGAACCTCGTCTTTGATCTGGATTTTCAGTGTCGCTGCTGCTGCAGACGGCCCAACAGCCTTTGAGGTGGAAATCATATCAGGGTGGGATAAAAAAAATTCCCCTGACCACCTCAGTCTCTCCTCAAGTACCACACGAACTTAACTGCACACGTTTGGGCACTGCGAGAAACACACAAACCTCAAAAATCTACCTCAATCAAACTGAGAAACATTCCCACACGGGGTCACATTAGTGTCAGAGATTTTTCCCAACAGATTTCTGTTACAGACACTCAGACACGGCTTGACTCACAGGCACACACACAACAGGAACACGTCTGCCTGGCTGCTTCCTCGTGACTGGTCTGCACCAGCGCACAGCATATCTCAGCTACAGAATGTGAGTGTTTATAGTAGGAGTCCCTCCTGGCTTGATACCGATTCAGAGCAGTGCCTTAATACGTTTCAAGAAAGGAGTTCTTACATGAAAGGACAGGGACATGCTGAGGTGCATGCTAGGACAAGAATTTCTCTGGTGCAGCTAAAGGGAGTTGTCGAATTTTAAATTTAAATGACGCTGCCTGTGTTCCTCTAAATGCTTAAAGAATAAAAACTTAAGCTCTGTCAGCTTAGTCAAAGTGATTACACATCCTCATGTAAATGGAAAACCTTCCCCCCAAACAAGACAACCTACCACTTTTTCCTAGCTTGCACAGGGAGTTTTCTACTACCGAGAGCCAGCTGTTTGCATATGGAGACCGAACCAGTGAGAGTGACTGCAGAGAAAAAGGTCACCAGTCCAAACATACATAGATACACACATTATTTAATGTCCTGAGAGAATGCTGTGTGTAAAAGGCAAAACATAGCCTTTTTCAATGTTTCTTTCATTCAATGCAGCTAAACCAAGCATAGAAAAGCCATCAGTGTCTCATTGAGGCTCTTGTGTCCACCCATGTAATTGTGCCATTGTTGGTAAAGAAGCCACACTCTGTGCAGAGACAGGTTGGGCAGAGGCTGATTAAAGCTGACCAGCACTTGATTAAATGCAGCTTTTGCATGCAGGAGTCATGTCACCGCAAAGGACAACACAAAAACATTGTTCATGACGCACCAGTCCATAAGAGTGATGTGTGCGTTGTTGCTTATCCAGCAAGAATAAACGCACCGTCAATACCTCTTAAGGGGGCGGTGTTACATATTTTCCAGCTACGTGGTGCCGTTTTACGGCTCAATTCAGCAACTCTGTTGCCTTCGGTTGTCATGAAGCTGTATATATCAAACCTAACTTCAGAGATTTGACTTTGCCTTTAAATTGAACTCCGTCTCTTTGAGAAGCTCCTGCTCTTTCTGACACTCACTCTTCGGCACATCTTCACAACAATGCTGCTCCACGATGCTGTTTACAACCGTACTTATGAGCGCTGAAAAGTAGTTAATATCTTAATATCAACAGCTGCGTTGTTCCACCAGATGTTGCTAATTGCTACTATTCTCAAGGAGTTAAGTTGGGAAGGCACATGCACGCACATAGAGCACATGCGTGCAAAGCTAAAGTTAAAGAAATCGACACGCTAGGGAACGCCCTCTTTAGAGCGTTGCTTAGATAGAGGCCAACAAAAGGAATTAGAAACTATTGTTAGGTGCCATTTTGCTATGTTAGCCCATAAGGATAGCAAGAAAAATGGACCAGCACTGCATTTTAGTCTTAATAAATGGAATACATAAATTCAACTCAGTGACTCTTCAACCTCATATATCAAGAACCTAAATGGAGAAAGGATAATTCTCCACAAAGCACAATGAGAATCATTATCCACAAATGAGATCATAAGCATTCTCAACCAAGAAAAATTTGTCCAAGAACACAAACTCTTATATTATATAGATTCATTACACATAGAGTGAAATATTTCAAGTATTTATTTCTTCTAATCTTAATGATTATGGCTTATAGACAAGACCAAAATTCTGTGTCTCAGAATTATAAAATTACATTAGATCAATAGAAAAAAAGACATTCCAAACAAAAATTTCAGGCTTCGGAAACATTTTAATTTCTATGCACTGAATACTTGGCGGCAGCTCCTTTTCCAGGAATCACTGCATTGATGCGGTGTGGCATGGAGGTGATCAGCCCGTGGTCCTTCTGGAGTAATGGCAGCCTTCAGGTTATCTGCAATCTTTCATCTTCCTCTTAATACTCCATAGATTCTCTATGGGACTCAGGAAAGGCCAGGCTGCTGGTCAATTAAGCACAACAACACAATGGTCACTAAAGCAACTTTGGTACCTTTTGCTTTGTGGGCAGGTGACAAATCCTGCTGGAATATAAAATCAGGGTCCCCATACACAATGTCAGCAGAGGAAAATATGAAGTGCTCTATAATTTTACCAATGGTGTCAATAACTGTCAGCTGGGCATCTGTCAAATCAGCAGCTTTTCCCATGATTATGTAGCCTCCTGACCCAGAATATGACCATTTAGATGCTCAGGAAACCTCTGCAGGTTTTTGAGTTGCTTTGCTGATTAGGGTGTGACACCATGAGTTTCCAATATTTAACTTTTTCACAGTATTCTGAATTTTGGGTATTTATTATCTGTAAGTCATAGTCACCAAATATGAAAAAAAGGCTTGACATATTTCAATCTATGTAAGAGTTTCACTTTCTGTAATTAGTGACAAAAATGTTGAACTTTCTCACGTTAATTTTTTCAGATGTATCTGTATGTACCTGTTTTATGTAAACTACAAAGGATTTCAGATGTAACATCTGCAAAGGGTTAATGTCTTCCAGCTTTTATTCTACACCAGTTTGACAATAAATGATTAGATGGTTTTTAAAAGATAATTTGCTCATATTTCTTTTTATGATAAGGTTTTATAGTAGAAAGTTTAATTACTAAGAATGGCTTCAGTTTTACTTTGGTTCATTTAGTACTTAACCTTCAGTGTGAAAATGTACTTTTCACTCCTCCACTTTGGTATTTCCACATATTTTAAATTAAAGGGGCATTCTGTTTTTGGACTGAGCACTACTGGCATTCCCAGGAGGCCTGGCGCTTGTACAGCTGAGCAGCAATTCTAGTTAATTTAGGTCACTGGAGCTACAAAAGACAAAACAGAGGTAATTTAATTTAATCTGATTTTAAAGAACCACTCATGTTTAGTTATTTTAAACTCTCCACCAGTAGAAGTCTTTATGTAAATTATGAAACAAACTAATCCAATAAATTTAAGAATTTAGACTCAGAAACAGCTCAAATATTGATAACACAGAAGGTTAAAAGTTTGCAGTTGTTCATCATTGGAAACTCACTAAACAAAATCTCTTTTGCTGACAGCCATGAAAAAATTGTCAAAGGAAGTTACTTTTAAAAATGTATTAATAGTTCTTATCTTATCTTTGTCACTATATAAGTTCTAAAATCAATACATTTTGTGTGAATTTATCTCAGTTTTATTCCTGTTACAGTTATTTACATTACTGTCTACATACACAGGAAATTACAAAATATTACTGTTAATTTTATGGGGAAATTGGTTCTTCTTTTTTTTTTTCTGCCCCAAACTGAAAATAAATGTAGACACAGTAATGCAAATCTTTTGTCAGTAACACTGACTTTGTGGTTTCTGAGTGGCTTTTCATCATCCAAACTAATTTCAGTGTGGTTCAGATGACAATTGGTGTTACAACAAGAAAATAATACCAAACTCAGCACTTTTCAAAGGTCCACATAACCATTTAACAATGGTGATGTATTTAAACACATATGTAAACTTTTAACCCACCAGGATTAGATAAAATCCACAACAAATACAAGCCACATTTGTTTTCTCTTGTTTAAATTTATAAAGCTGCTTTTGTTTTATAATTTTACCCTGGAAAACATTCAGTTCAAATGCATCATCAATAGACCAAAATTAATGTAATGTTTAAGATGAATGTATTGCCGACTGGAACCGTAGGGATATGGTTCAATCATCATGAAAAAGATCTGTGACCAAAAGCGTGCATGTCTTGGAGCCTTCGTTTCAGCAGAAAGGTTACATTTTTAAGAAAACATTGTGCCCTGCAGCTGACATTTTGTGCCGTGTCTGCAAGGGCAGCAAAATGTCAGCAATCTCCATTTTTGTTACCTTTATCTGTAAAAGCATAATAGTCACATGTTTCCATTGAATCAGTAAGTTCCAGGAACAGATGACGCAGTCCGAGTCAGCAGGCATGAGGGAAGCGTCTGTCTGGCCCAATTATGTTTGAACCCAGACTGTACTACTGTTTACATGTGTCTGCATCGCTACACTGACCTCTGCATGCTCAGGCTGACAGAAGATGGCTAAATGAAGATGACAGCAATGTCTGCGCACGCCTGCTTCCTACTTCGGGGTAAACCTCCCTCCAACCCCCCTCAAAAAGATCTCCCCCTATACATCCCAATGCTTGTTAGTAAGCTCCAGTCAAGACAAAAATGTGACTCTAAAGGTCAGGTGTAAAGTAGCTGTGCTCTCCCTAAACTGCTGCCCTCCAGGAATTGTTAGCATGCTCCACTTCACCCAGAATAACCCAACAACTGGCGGTTCTATCCAAAACTTCAACTGCAGGTTTTGCATTTTGAGTTGGGGGAGGGTACCATGGGTGGCAAAAAGACTCTGCCAATGCCTTTAGGCTCCAGATAAAATGAAAGAACAAAGGGAGTCAAGTCCCCTTTAATATTTTGGTTGTGGTGCAGTGGATCAGCTGAAGTTGACAGTGAGAGCAAATGGGGGGAGGGGTTCATTCAGAGTTCCTACCCGATTTTAAATTTTATAATTCTGTGACTCAGATTCCCAGTGTTCTCATTCTTCCTAAGCTCAATTTCAAAGAAAAAATGTAACAAATTTCAACAAGTTGTTTTGTTTTTTTTTTATGGCAGATGCGGTTGTCAAACATTAAAGATGGAACATGAAAAAAAGAACGTTGAACGGATGGAAAATTACATGATTAAAGAATGAATATATAAATAGATGGATGAATGGTCAGACATATGGATGGACATATTTTGTCATTGAAAGGCAGAAAAAACCTAAGTCAAATAACTGACTTGTACAGACTGAGTGTTCTTTTCCAATATTTCAGCTATGCTTCCCCTGTAGCACCCGCTGGTTGCAGTTATAGTGTAAAAGATCAAGAATCTGTCACATCCCAGCAGGCGGTTTTCAGCTGAGCTTTAGATCAGACGGTTTGAGTCAAAGGAAGGAACAAAGAGGAGAACAGAGAGAAAAAAAAACCTTTGCTAAAGTTGACACTCAAGATATTTAGAGTCGAATAAAAACTGCTGAGTAGAAATCTAATCAGAAACAGACTACAAAATTCAATACAGATTTTTATAGCAGATGATGTAAAATTATGAACATTTCAGCATAAGACATTTAGCTAGTGATTTTTCCCTTTAAGAAATACAATAAAATTACGTACATTTTCCAGTGTTTTCCAAGTGTGGCTAGTGCTAGGCAAGTCTCTGTGTTGATTTCCTGGATAATGTGGATTCTTATCTTCACTGATATTTCCACGAAGCTGCCAAGATTTCTGCATAGTGCATATAAGAGATTGGCAACTTTAAAGTTGCTTTAAAGAGCAACTCTTTGTTCACTCTTCCTGTTAGCTGACAATAGGTTTTCTCTCTCTTGCACTCTCAACACCCAATAGAACCACAGACGACACTCAATATGTTATGAACCTCTTTTTACAGGTTTTGTACTTCATATGACTTCATGTTTAAACTCCTCAATGAGACTAAAACGTTTTTAGTCGTCTTTTCTTTGTAACGCTGCAAAAAAAAAGAAGAGCATCGCTGTCAACCCGTAGCCCGGTATTAATCCAGTATATTCCATTCATAACCAAAAAAGTTAGAATAGTTTTGTATTTTTAATGGGTCAATCTTTGTCCAAGAGAAAATTTGAAAATTCTTTAAAAGAGTTTATTCCCATTTCAGTTTAAAATGCTTATCTAAGGGGTTCCAGAAGTCCAAACTGTTTAAAATGGTCACTTGTGATTTTAAAAAGAGTGTGTATTTTTCTTTGGGCTCTGTCAGTGACTCAGAAACAAACAAAAAAAAAAATCAATGAGTTGGATTAAAATATCAGTTCTGATGTGGCAAAACAAAGGTAAAGGATGTTGTCTCCATATTCCTAAATCCATTTAAAAAGCTATTTGTTCCTCAGAAATCTAGGTTATCTTTTAGACAATGGAAAAAATCAACATTTTCTACACTTAAAATTTCCATTATTCATATTTATCCAGACTTGGAATATTATAAAATCTCCTGGTATTCTTTACTGATTCCCTCTTGCGGGCTAAAACATGAGTAAAGAGGTCAAACGTTCAGCTCTCATTACAGTGACGTGGCAGCGGAAAACCCCAGGAACAATCTTGGAGAGTTTTAAGTGAACCACGGCTTTCCTGATACCGCCATTGAGGGAAGGGCTGAGATTGCAGAGTTGTTTACAGTAGTCGCCTGTAATATTCCCACACTGCATCCCCCTTTAACTCTTATGAAAAACATATGCAAAGACCCAACTGAGTTCTGAGCAAACATCTATTCATGAAAGTCCTGTGAAAGTGTTTCCACCTGATGTTTGTATAAGTGCAGGTATGTGTACTGTAAGGGAAGGACAGGACAGGGAGGTCAGCTGCAGCTAAAGCTCATTGAGATTCAGGTCATGCACTGCAGAGGTTCCCAGGGTGACTCTGCTGCTGCGCGAAGCTGACAGAGAGATGGGAGGAGGGAGGCAATCCTCCGGATAACCCTGTGAACCTAACATACAGATGCAATGCCGGTGTGCAAAGCAGTGTGCTTGTGTCTCATAAAGACTTTATTAAAAAAAAAAAAAAAAAGAAAGTGAAGAAATGTCTGTTTTTATGTGGTTGGTGGGAGAAATAAAGGGAAATGTGTTTTTTTTTAAATGGTCCAAACTGATGTTCAAAAGGAAAAACTTCAACAGAACCGAAAAAAAAAAAAAAAGTAATGATTGGGTTGCCACAGCTGTCAGAGTCATTCGGTCACAGTTCGCCAGCCTATAGGGCCTGAGAGGACAACCATGAAAATTATGTCTTCTAAGATTCACCAACCCCCCCGCCTTCGCCTCCTGTTCTTCCTCTCTTTGCTCACCGCATATTAGTTTGCCTTCCTTACGTTCCCAAGACTCTGGCCTGCTGGAAACATATTGATTTTGCATAAAGGATAATTAGGTGTCCTGTTGTGCTGCTGAATATGCAACAGCACAAAGCTGAGCGCATTTGTTGAAAGACCACCAACTGTTTGACGACGGACCATAAAGTAGAAGACGATAACAGGTTTGTAGGCCAAAAGTAGAGCTTTGACCAGTCAGAGAAAGCATAAACGAGACAGATTTCTTTCTTCCTTTTTTTTTCTTTTTACTAGCACAAATTCAACTGAGCAGCTGGAAAAAGGGGAAAGTATTAATATATTAATTATAAATGTGTTTTTTCCCTCTCTCAGCCATTGGTTTAATAGAAATCTATTTTTGGAACCCAATTAACATGTCTGATTGGGCACTTTCATACTTTACCCAAACCAAAATGAGCTGTGAAAGTTAACATGTGATGCATTTGTGAATATTTGTCTCTTTAAAATTATATTTTGAACATATTTCAGTAGGTTTTCAGGTTGCACAAGTTGAGTGTTTGGTGTAAGTTCAGAGAAAAGATGTGATTATTTTCTATTGTTGAGTTAAGCTAAGTGTGCCATCAACACATAATGTTATAATTATCTGTGCCTAAGCTGATCTGAGTAACAGATCAGTTTTAAGTATGAAGGACTTACATCAACTAACTCCTGTTATCGTCGGTGTGCCTCTTTGTTCAAACGTTATAATCGCCTCATGAATTAGGATCCAGTGACAGCCCTCTTTGTCTCATAGCAGTGAATCTCACAAAGCTCTGTGTGTGCAGACAATCAATAGGTTAATTAGGAGTTTAATTAGGTGTAGCTGTGACACGCAGGTCCCACAAGGTGAGGCCAGGAAAGAGACTTTCATAGTTAGTCTCATTCAAATAAACATGCCAAATACGAACGCTCACTGATTTGGAAAAGTCATGAATTACTTCTCATGTCATGGTCTTGTGCTTTAGAATATTGATGAACCTTAGAACGGTTTACTCTTAATTTAAGTTGACTTACTACTTATACTTTTATTTTTTGTTAAACCTGTGCATCAGGATTATCCTGAAATTTACACTTGTTTCTATGATGTGCCATTTTAATCAAGTATCTGAAATTTATAATAAGATCAGAGCAGTTATTCTGAAGTATTGTGCAAGGCTACGGCCTGCTTCGGAAAAATAAGTAGTGTACCAAGGGGAATAAACTCAACCAAACCTTACGCATTAAGTGAGTTAATCTCAAACAGGCAAATAATTTGAGAGTCTAAACAAAGATCAAGAGACAAACTGTAATCATTTTTAATGACAATAAACCCTCACAGGTCTCTACATAAAATCCAACTGCAAAAAAACTAATTCCGACATTCTCTGATGTAAGACAATTCAGCACTATTTTCCAGTTTTATGCTTCTTTTACGAAGAGATGGCATAAATACCCCCGTGGATTAATTGCATGTGTACCTAGTGTGAAATATTTACCTTGGTCAAAATTTCAGAGGAAATGTGGAAAAATGTAGCAGGATTGTAGGCACCTGTAATTTTAACCCCACTGTTTCCAACTCAGCAACTTTTTTGCTATATTTGGCGATATTTCAGACAAAAAAAATAATAATTATATCAGCCAAAATTGGATTAAGCAGGTCAGGCTTTTTAAAGATCAGTAACTGGCGATTGGCCAGAAAACTGCAATCGGTACACCCATAATGATTTGTCCAATCAAAGCTGATTAAGATTTAATAGAATTGCTGATATTTAACAACACCTGCCGTACAAGTCTGCTACAGTACCAGATTTCACACTACCTTGTCCTGGGATGTTCCATCAACACTCTAAAGCCACCTCATTGCAGACCACCACAGTTATTTCTGGAGAGATACTAGCTGTAAGGAAAGATAAGAGTTTGGAGCTTGTGTGGTGTTTAAGAGCAGGCAGGTCTCGGGGGGAATTTGTTGGTGCTGTTCGTTCCTTTAGCTATAATCTCCTTCAGTAATAAATAATGACAGCTGTGCATGCTGCTCTGCTGGTGAGGCCAATCAATTGGGCTTCTTGAGATTAGCCTTAAACTACTTATCCCACAGAGTAGCAAATCCAGAGGCCCTTAGTCCTGTGATGTCAGGAAAGTGCATAGAGGATGGTTGCTGGGAGGGAACATAAAAAAAAAAACTGTGTAAACAAGGTAAACTGCTTGCAAAACTTTATCAGCAAGATTTGTGAATTTGCAATAAATCTATGCATTTCACTCGATGCAGGAAATAGCTAAATTAACAGTCAGATACTCCTACATTCATTGCAATAAAAAAATAAATAAACCGCACATACAAAACACAAACTATTATCTATCAATATGCAATTTCTGTGCATCTATTCAAAATAACAAGGAATATATAGGACAGAAACTATACTGTATGTATATGTTTATTTTTACATTTGCAATTGGTCAGTCAACTGGGATTTCCTTGCAGAATATACCTGAGCTAAGAACATACAGGTGTAAAGACAAAAGCCTTCGAACCAATCCGTCACTTCAAGGAAAGGAAGATTAAGGTCAGCTTCCAGAGAATCACCCTCACTTTAAATAAGCACTTCTGTTGTAGCCGCTGAGTGTTCAACAAGTTCTCTACTTAATATAAAGACAAGAGGGACTTCTGTTTCTAAGCCAGTAGGAGAATTTAGATTTTGAAAGAATTATGAAACATTTCATTTTAAGATCTATTCTTAAAGTAAAACGTATTGTTCACGCATGTTGGCATGGTGTTTAGATACATCTGAAATTTGATCCAAGGCATTATTGTGGTTAAATTTGTTAGTCATCACATAATGCCCCACAGAAACATTAAAATTATGATCTGAATTTTGTGTAAACGCAATCCACTATCTCTTGATGGCTCATTTACAGAAACATCAAGGATGCCATCTGTACAAATTATTTTGAAAGGGCGTGAACTTTAGTGCAAAACGAGGATAGAACAATATCAAAAACAATCTCCAAGAAATCTGGTGTGAACATTTACTTAAGTATCTGTGGAAAAGTCAAATGCACTGTGTTATGAAACAATCAGGAGTGAAAAATCTAATATGTTTAATTTCATGCAGCATGAGTAGAAGGACATGGCATCATGCCTAATTTCCTGTGGGCAGAACCTTCAGATTACTTTTTTTCCACCTTATATAAGTAACACAGCAACTTTGTGTTAGTTACACACCGAGTGGTTGAAACAGCAATAAGAATATGTGCAACATTTGCATTCCAAAACTCCATTCACACACCTTCTGCAGCACTAGATTGAACAGCTGGGGTATTTTTGACCACTGCAATTCCCTTCTGCATTTCACATAGCTCAGATTAAACCTCCAGGCCACTGAATCACCCCACCTCCTGAGCGTGACAACAGTGTACGCTGTCCTCTCCGTCGCATTTAAGCGTGACTGTAGGGAATCTTGGGAACAAGCCAAGAACCTGCAAACAAACTGAGTTAAACAAGAATTTCAGTCACTGTACCTGTTCCCCTCTACTGGAAGTCAAGCCTAACCAGCATCTGTCATGATTGGGAAGAATACAAGAACCTGAACTAAAAGGAGGCAACCAGTTAAGATTTTATTAGGCAATTATCTTCATATAATAGCTTATTTCAACTAATCCCTGGTGTAAAATGTGATTCAATTTCAGAGGTGCAGCAAAGCTTGATTTTTTTATGTAACAATCTTAAAATTAGTCAAACCAACACCAGCATTTTTGGAAGTTAAATTGCACGAAACGCCACACCCTCAATCCGTTTCTGAAGCACACCCTAGATCTTTGGTTAGTAAAAAGACCAGTGCTTTGGCTAAATGCACATTTAGCCTGGAAATACACATGTAGGGTCAGAGTGCTGGAGTTTAAGTGGTCTCAGAGACTAAAATCACCCACTCTGACTGATTTAACAATTCATAAGCAGTGAAGGAAACCAACATACAGGTTTCAGAGAGTAAGAGGTGTGTTAGGTGTGTGGGGTTGAAAGCTTGGGGAAGCCTACTGTGGGTGTAAACAGGGCTTAGAGTCTCGCAGTGCTGGCTGAGTGAGCGTGATGGATTTTTTTTTTTTTTTTTAACTAGGAAAGATCTCCATGGCAACCTCCTATGTGCACCATGGCTGCTCTACTCTGAAGCTGCCAAGTATGAATCCATCAGCAACCACCTTATTTATTCTTCTAGGAAAACAGACATCAGGCATATAGGAAGACAAATTTTTCCAGAGAACTGATGTTTTACAAATTGATATTAGCAGTTAATCCTCCATATGCCTGTGTAGTTTATAAGTCCACACTTTGGGTTACAGACAACTCAGAGTCAAAACTGTTTCTGTACAGAAAGCAAAAAAAGAAAAAAAAATCTATTTTGTAACCATTTTTAACATTCACTTTAAAGAAAAGTTTATTAAAATGTTTTAATATAAATACATTTTCTCCAATATCAATTTTGCCATTTTCTAAATTTCTGATGAGCCTTAAGTGTGGAGAGCAGCACAGAGAACAGTCTGTCAGAATTTTCCTAATAAATAATAGACCTCAGAAAACACTACTGCCTCTCAAATTCTTCAGCTCATAAATAAAAAAATGCAACCAACCCAAAAATAATAATCTGCTGACACTGGAGAAAGATGATCAGCACTAGAAGGTCCTTAACCACTTCAACTTTTCAGGCAATGCTACACAAATACTAACCTAAACTTTGGCAAACACCAGGAGGAACTATGTGTCTGTTGAACTTATCATACAAACTACTTCTCAGTTCAAAGATCCACATAATGGGTGGAAGTGGCATTAATGAGAAGCGATGTTGTGATGACAGGCTGAAGCTGGACAGACGGACGGAAAGAGTTTCTTAAAAAAAATCTGAGGCACAATTTCAAGGATTTAGACAATTTTCTCTTAAGTCAGGTTTGATATAAGCAGCGTTTTTATAATATCTGCAGGTAACATTAGTTACTTGAATGTGCTACACAACAGCACTGTGTTCCAGGAAACTACAAAATAGCACGCCTTTAATATCAATTATTGTGGAAGAAATTTTAGGACCATGACAAGTCTTCTGGTTTTACACCAAGGAAAAAATCTCTAAGATGAAAGATTCTCTATGTATAATCCTTTAAATTGAAATTGTCATCCATTAGTGTCTAATTTAAACCCCATGTTTCACATTTAACTGTGCAGTGTGATCATGCAGTCATACACAACCATAAAGAGTTTTTTTCACTAACTATATATATCTACATTTAGCTAAATGGAACCACACTGTGAAATTCCAGACTAGATTACCGAGTAAAACCATGAAATTAAATAACGAAGTAGCAATATTAAAACCATGAGACCTACATTATATAGATCATCCTATATCGTTCACATTTCTTCAGGATAGAGTGTGCTCTTTTGTTAAAAGCACAAATCTACAACTGCCCTGTGTGCTTGAATCAAGCAAGGTTATTTGATCTCTTAAGCTGAGATGAACTGCTTAGTGTGAATAAATCCAGACTGTGTCAGCACTGAACATCACCAACCCCCTTTATTCATCGTCTGCTCCTGACAAGGACACAAACAGGAAGGTTCCGTCAAGAGTGAGAAAAACCTGAAAGAAGTAACAATTGTGTGTGCACCTACCACTTCTTTAAAGTTAAGAGCTACAATACAAATGACAATCGACACATATGTATGGTCGTATAAGAGCAAGCATTCTCGTGTACTATTAATTTGGTACCGACTGAATAAGAAGGCATCTTCTCATTGCCCACACCTAACAAAGCTAGGATTCTTTTAACACTGAACCTAAAGAAAAGTAGAGTCATGGGATTCAAGCACTGGAGGTCAAAGAAACAATTGCATTCCTCTTAATGGAATGAAATAAAAATGTTTTACTTAAGTAAAGATATGTGGATTAGCAGATGGAATCTTCTCCTTAGTCTGCAATAGTTTCTAGACTAACAATGTCCTGCCAATAAAATCATCCAAGATCATCTTTGGAACCCATTAGAGTAAAATTTAAATACCAGCATTATTAGTCATTCCTTATTAATAAAACACAACAGTAATAGAGATGCAGCACAGGACTGGGGGTGAATACATGAAACAGGGAAGCAATGTCAGTGATGTGTTTTTTTGTTGGCATCAAAAGAATAGGGACATTTATAAATATCATGTCAATAAAATTTGAAAAGGCTTATGAGATATAGGTATGTTTGCAAGATAATGTAAATATGCAGGTTTATTTTGCACATATAATCCATTTTTCCATCTCCTGTCCTCTTCTGCACACCACTACATCCTTTCCTCAATCTCTGCTTCCTTCACATAAAGTTTGTTTCACACATTTGCCTTTCATATGCCCACAAGGTCCCAGATTCAATTACAGCCAGAAAGAGTCAGACTGCACAAGTGCAGCTAAAAGGAATTCAACACGTTGAGATAATGCACCATGGGACTGAGCTCTGTCTACAGGTAGAGCTAAAGCAAAGAAAAGATACAAGCACAATAAGAGGCAGCGATTTCTCCTTTTAATTATCCCTCAAACGTGGCAGGAAATAAGTCCTTAACTCATCAGGACTCTTCAGGAGAGGAGAGCAGCAAAGGTGAACCCAGAGCAATGCAATAAAATGAGCCACTGCAGGATAAGGATAATCCCAAGATACCGCACCACCGGTCGGCTCTGACATGTTAATTAGCCCCCTGAATCTGAATGAGAAATTCATAATTCATTGAAGAGCAGAAGTGCTGCAGCGAAGCAGCTGAGGCAAACATACTCCAAAGAAGGTTTCACCATTCATATGCAACCAGAAGATCAGAGAAAACGTGCAGGCTTCACCTTTAATGTGCAGTGATGTCTGAGGCTCAGTCACCGAGTCAAGAGCTTAATTCAAGGATCAAAAAGATGTCATTACAGGCCAAAAGGTGTCTGTGAATGGACTTCATCAGCCAGTAACCAGATTACAAAAAACGACAGCAGAAATTTGTCTTTCCCCTCATTTGTAAAATGCAAGGAAATTTCACAGGTAATTGTGTGCATCCACATCTGAACCAAACAAACATGCATGTCCGCCACAAAAAAACACATTCATCTTGGTTGCCATAGAAACAACACTTATTATAGAGGCACCAGTTTTCCCAAAGCACCTGTGCGCAGTATAGAAGGTAGACAGGATATAATGTCAGACATAGGACGACAGCTCCCTTGTGCTGGTTCAGCCTGGACATATAGTAAATAATGCAGGGGGAAATAAATTATAACAACATAACTGTGTTACAGCAGCTGTCTGTCTGGTTCTGCTAAGAAGAAAGTTAAGCTTTGGTATCTGAAGTAAATCTGCCATTACAATGAAGATGACTCTATTAGCAGTTTATAGACAAAAATTTATAATAAAGATGCTACTCAGAGAGACGGCTGTGGTGAAGCCAATGAAACTACAGCAATGTAAAGGAATGACGACATGCATACTTAAAAAAGCATGTAGCAGTTTTTCCAGTGCTAAACTGGTGCGACTTCTTCTTTGGCACCGACACCACATGCTTTAGCTCTGGCAAATAAAGACCGGTTCAATCTCACCAGCAGCTCTTAAGTGTTACCAGAGGATAATAAATGCTTTCATTGGACAGAGGAAGTGGGATCATAAAAACGTTGAGTTAAATATGGAGAAAAATTGAATAAAAACTAAAAATTGCTCCAATCACCATATTTCTACTTTTTCCCACCCCTACCTGGAGAAATTAAAAGACAGATGCAACATAGGAAAAAGGAAATGAAAGTAGTAAGGGAAAATAGGGAGAAAAAGAAGGAAATAATTTATAGTCAAAACTATTACATCCTACTTGAAACAATGTAATTCCTATTTAAAGCCCTAATGGTAAATTGGGGCTTTAAATAGAGCAGCTGGTGAAAATCAATCAATCAATCAATCAAATTTTATTTGCGTAGCACATTTCAGCAGCAAGGCATTTCAAAATGCTTTACATTATAACAAACACAAAAACACAAAGTCATGCAACATAGAATCAACAATCAAAACAAGACATTAAGTCAAGTGTCATCATTAAGTTTGTAATTGATAACGTTTCGAATACAACTCTAAACAGGTGGGTTTTCAGTCGAGATTTAAAGGAAGTCAGTGTTTCAGCTGTTTTACAGTTTTCTGGAAGTTTGTTCCAAATTTATGGCGCATAGATGCTGAATGCTGCTTCTCCTCGTTTGGTTCTGGTTCTGGGGATGCAAAGCAGACCAGAACCGGAAGACCTGAGGGGTATAGAAGGTTGGTACAACAACAGCAGATCCTTAATGTATTGTGGTGCTAAGCCATTCAATGATTTGTAAACTAACAACAGTATTTTAAAGTCTATTCTTTGAGCTACAGGGAGCCAATGTAGTGACTTTAAAACTGGTGTTATGTGCTCTGTCTTCCTGGTTTTAGAACTGCAGAACTGCATGAGCATCAATAAACACATATTGTTGTTTAAAAAAAAACCAATAAATTGGCTGGTCATACCAAGATATCTGTTTGCAGTGATGTGGAGACAAATGACATGATTTCGTTGGCTAACTGTCTCCCTTTACAGCAGGGGTCTCAAACGCCAGTCTGGTGTCCCTGATAAGTTTCTGCTTCAACACACCTGAATGAAATAATTAGGTCATTAGCAGGACTCTAAAACCTGGCTCCACTGTGGGATGTAATTTAGCCATTAGATGCAGGTGTGCCAGACAAAAGATGCATTTAAAAGTGGCAGCGCAATGGCTCCTAAGAAATTCAGATTATTAGGAGAGGTCAAACATTTACTCTAGACCCATTTATAGTGATGGCAACACAATGGGTGAGACCAAATGAGTTCAGAACCAAACTAGTACCAACCCTGGTTAAGCACTGAAACTGCTTTGATGGAAAACCCTGAAAATAACATTGCAGATAAAACCTTCACAGGGCTAAAAAGCAAATATTCCCTCAGAAGGGCTATAGATCATTATTACTAATTTTTTGTATGTAGACAAATATGGCATCACTGTGTCCAGATATATCATTAAACGGCTATTTTACCTGCGACAGTCACTGGCATAAAACATTACGTTAAGGGAAGATGAAAATATTCCTAATGGATTGCTTAAGATACTTTGACAAAACACTTTTAAAGGAGAAATATGTCAGTATTTTTTTACTACTTTTTGTTAATTCTGGGAGCAATTAACATAAATTAAACAGTTAACATAAATTAAACAGTTTACATTACAATATCTGTTGCCATTAAATTGGCAACAGATATTCACAAAAAATTCTGAAAATTACTAAGATTGTATAAGATTACGTAAACATGATTATGATATTGTAGCTGAACATTGTAATAATGAAATTGGTTATGATTAATTCATTCACCTCATTGGTCTCATTCTTTTCCATCTTCCCACTGCCCTCTTGGGACTTTAGCTTCCTGGCCAGTAAAAACTTAATCAGCTGCAGGCTTTACATGCAGCACATGTCTATCAAAGTAAGCTTGAGCCTGGTGTATAAAAGCCTAGTAAATAGTTCAAAGTTAAAAACACAAAATGGCAAAGAAAAAGGCTGATATATATGTAACTTATTGTGAAAGTTGAGCTAATAACTATAAGTGCGCTGCTGGTAAAACAAATCTTTATCTGAAAGGTTAAGAACTACTACTTTACCATCCTCCTATAATTATATTCGACTCCATTCACTTTGCCTGAATGTGAAAAACTTAGAGCTAAGAAAGGATTTCAGAAGATCTGATAAAGATAGGATTTTCAATTCGCGGCTTTATCTCCTACTAATATAAATTAATAAAGTAAAAAAAACAACAACAAAAAAAAGTTTTTAACTGAATTTCTATTTGCCTCTTTTTTGTGGCCTGAGCTTTCTGCAAAAAGAGCTAACCTAAATCGCCTTTAAATTGAACAGATTAAAAGTATAGAATTTATGGCCAACTTTGTGAAATTAAATATTTTACAGTTTGATATATTATTTGCTATTTTTTTTAATGTCTGATCCTACATGGTTCTGTAAGATTTTAGGGGTTTTAAAGGAAATATGGTATGTACATGGGAAAATAAACCCCTCAACCACACCACATCCCACTGTGAAGTTTTGACTTCATCTCTTGAGAGACAACCCACTGAGGGTTCAGAGTTCATGTGAGGAACGTTTGAGAAAATTTTAAGAAGAGGTCAGAGCAGCACGGGAATGCTTGAAGACATGTAAACTGTCTGTTCTTTTACCAGCTCATGGACCAAGACAAAATCCAGTAGCGGGTTCACTTTTTACTGCACATCAGTACCTTCACAGTAGCAGAGACATATTCCCACTTTATGTTTATCAAGGCGTTGAGACTTTGACACTCTCCTGACTTGCACCCTAAATTCCTGCACAGCAGTCACAATGGCATCTTGTAGAGAAACTAGGTCAATCAGCAGTGAAACGATAACAAGCTGTAAAGTTATTGCTAGGCTACGCATCGGGGGACTGAACCACAAAAAACAAACTTTTACTGCAAAGAGAGGTGTGCCACCTAAAAATATGTTAGTTATAAGGGACGTGCAGCAGCGTAAACCCCAAGCTGGTGCAGCACCCTCACACGAATAATCTCCTGAACACCTCCTCCCCCATGCACTCTTCATCGGCAGATATCAGCAGAAGACAGAAGTCTGCAGCACGACAACCCCCCACATCTCACCAAGCATGCGTTTTATGTGCCCTTTCAAACAGGAGCGCATATAGTAGAGATGAAACTCTTACTGATGCATGCTCACAGAAACATAATCTAAACCATGACCCCAGAGGGTTCCGTCCTGAGGCTCAGGGGTCATAGTTCCGGTGGCAGCAAGGCAGCAAAAAGGGGGATGATAAACGACAAATAATTCCTCACCATGGCTGGAGGCCACAAAAGGCAGCTGTATGCGCTTTCTCAGACTGAATAACAACAGATTAAAGTCGGCGGAGACAACCCCATAGGGAACAGCAGAGTTTAGGAGGAGATAGAAGAAAGGTTTCTATTTTCAGGCTTCCAAAAGTGAACAAATTTAAAACGATAGCAGAAGCGACAGCAGTGACAAATATCAGTTGTCTTGATGCTGGTAATTCCTGGTCTCCTCAATGGACCGAGGCTTCTCCCTCATTGTCTCTCCCACCAGGCAGCAAAGATTTTCTCTTTCATAGATATACCATTTAAACTGTGGAGTACTTCTTACAGTTCCTTACAACTTGGAAATTTGGAATAAAAGTGACATGATAATGTTCACTATATAATTGCATTACTTTTAATTCAACTAAGTTTAATCTATACAGCCCCTTTAAAGCTTTTAGGCATTTTAAAGTCCTTTACGAGACAAAAACAAGCAATGCAGACAATTATTAATAAAAACACAAAAAATCAACAACACAACCTACAATATAAATTTATAATAACAATAAGCTGTAATATGGAAAAGATTCATAACTGCAGTTCAAAACAAGCAACGTACAAATCATGCCTTTTCTGCCTGAGGTTGATCTCAAGTTTTTTTTAGATTTGACCCACAATTTTAGATGTTTGTTCTAGATTATAATGCTTAACAGTGCTATAGGTTCTTTGGTACAAGACGTAACTTTCACCCCGCATACAAATGAAAGAATAACAGGAATATCACTATTCATCCACAGAAGTAATTTTTAACCAAACAAAGTGCATCAGAGTTTATACATCAGAAATGACTGACGAAGGACTGCTGCTGGTGTCACGGGAACTTTACAGAAGTTGCCTTTCAAAAACCTGGCTTCAATATTTTAGATCAAGTGGTCATTTTATGCAGTTATTTTGACATCTAGCTAGAATTGCACAGCCTAGAAAAATGGGTGGTGCAAAAAAAACAAAACAATAATTGCATAAATTTGGGAAAGAATGTTTCTCCGATTCTGATAATGTTCCCTAAGCAACCTTGAACCTTTAAAAATACAAGACTTGTAAGACAGATCCTCCTAAAAGAATATCAATGCTTCTTACATTAGCTATTAGGGGCGAAAGTAATTCAGAGTAAAAGTGCTAAAGTAACATTAATGAGTCCCTGGCTTATTTATTTATTTAACATTTATTTTACCAGGATTAAAAACATCTTTTTCAAGGAATATTCAAGATTAATGTCATCAAGATAAGGCTGTAATTGTAGCAGCACATAATTTTTTTTTGGCTGTATAGAGAAAAAAGCATTCAGCATAACAGGAAAACTGCATATCAGGATTTACAAAAACATTTGCCAGGAAATTTATAAAACACTGAACAGAATAGGTCCAACTCTAGAAATCCGTGGAACACCATACATCTACAAAATGAAATCTACTATATAAATATCACATTAACCAGTTTAAACAGGCCCTCTATACCAATATGACGTTCAAGTATTTCTACGAGATGTCGTTGCCAGTAGTGTTGAAAGCAGAACTCAAATGTAGAGTAGTATAGAACAGAAACAAACAGAGTTTTGTGTGAAAAAGGAGGTCCTTTATAACTCTAAAGCTTTTCACCACTTTTCTTCATCTTACAAATGCAACGGTGCATTTCTTACACCCAAAAGAACCAAGCATAAAAGCATAGGGCTGAAGTCACAATACAGTTAATCTTAACTAAAGCAACTATTACTCATGCATGACTCATTTCTGCAAGGCGAGTGATGGTAATGGGTTTAGAAACTCATTGACACGGTGTAAAAAAGGTAGGAGGACCTTGCTTATTCATCTAAATTTTCTACACAGCTATAAAAATCCAATTTGTATTCAACACCGTTAATAACAGTTCCTGAAGAAAAAAAAAAATTACAAAACCATTCATCTACCACCTCTGTCTGTCTCGGAAGCAATGTGAGAGAAGCTGAAGCACCTCTCACACTGAAAGACGGGATTTAACAGACTGCTTCGAGACCAGAATGTCTTCCTCCTTCTCTGTCTTGTTTACCATTCATGCAGATATTGAAAATATATACTGGCGAAACATGAGCTCTTGAGAACCCCTCAGTGGTATGTGATGTGCACAGATAAAAAGCATGCTGAATTTCATCAATGTGAAACTGCTTTACCCTGCAGACCCAGGACAGTAAAGGGTGAAATTCAGGATTTTTTCACATATAAGGAGATTTGATTTTAAGTGTTATACTGACTGTGGTGCTGCCAGTAGGCATTTAGCCCTGCATTTTATGACAGGGCTAATAATTTGTCCTTGAAACACAAGCTTCCAAGCAAATATGTACAACAAAGGGGGGGTATTTATTTACTTCTGAATTTATCAAATAGTCTGATAACAGCAGTAAACAGCAGTAAAAACAAAATGTTCTTTTAATCACCTGTAATACCCGAATCTTGTCATATCTACGTTGATCAATCAGTGGTCCAACAACTATAGAGAAGCTGCCGAAGTTAGAGCTGAAATAAGCCCTTTTTTACTCATCCAGTCCAGACCTCACTGTCATTCAGCTGACAATGATTCCCTCTAGATGTGCTCTAATTGCTTGAATGGTGACAGAATATGGGGGAAAAGAGTTGGGAGTGATGGGGTGATGATGAGCCTTCTTAACTGGAGTGAGCCCAGCTATTTTCTTTTGTGGCGTAGCCCACTTTTTGGCTGAGTGGTGGCTACTTCCCTGGTTTCTCTGTGCGGTTTCAGAATGTAAACCCTCGAGATTTATGGAAATCTATGGGAAGAAAAATCCGCTGAAGCATCAGATGTCTTGTCTGGATCTCCAAATTGGTTTAAATATGGCTTGTCATATTGCCAAAAAAGGGAGAAAAACTCTATAATTAGTCCCACATTTTTTGTGATTTAATCTCCAAACCTATTAAAACCAGTTTGCTCTGCTGTGATAAACACTTGAAATAGTGGCAATAAACCATAGAGTAAGTCAAGGCACCATGTTAATATTAGAGATGGGATGTTAAAGCTTCTCCCCCTAATGGAAACTCTTGTCATTAAAATTCATATCTTCTTTGGCCAGTGTTTACAAACCCAATTGGGAATATTAACATGTAAAACTTGTAGAGAAAAGAGCCCGTGTTCTTCCACTGCTGCTTTGGGTTCACATCACATTGAGGTTGAGTTTATTAATTATTCTCTTAATTATTATATAAAAGGCTCCTGATCAGCATATTTGTACATGCTATATTAACAAAAATAGCAACGCAATCAAAACTAAAGATGAGATCTTTTAACTTTAATTCAATATACATTTTTAAAAGATACAGTTTTTGGTCGATAATTAAGATAATCTTATTCCCATTTAAAACAACTGACTGTATATGTCAAATCTGGCCATTCAAACACGTTAACATTAAGAGCTAACAGCAAGATTAAAAAAAATAGTTTCAAAAAACCCTAAAATTTCACTGTGGGATCTACAGCAGAGAGGAGTTTTTTAACCATCACCTAGCAACCAGTTCCTTTTGATCCTGGGAGAGTCAACATCCCCTAACTTAGGTCTCCAAAGGGACAATCTGCTATGTTTTGTGCATAAAGAAAACAGTTGCCTCAATTATGTCACTGCTGATGATGAAGCATAACAGTTTGAAGCTTTGAGGTAAATCTAGTTTCAAATTCAAACCTCCGGTAACACACACACAAAATAAACAAGTTTCTCTCTTTCAGAAGCTATTTCCTGAAGTTTATCCAAGGAGAGCTGATAATGCTGTAGGGTTTAGAAATTGAAGGCATCTCTCTTCATTTAAATTTTTTTCTGTAATTTTATTACCACACTATTTTATGCTCTTAGCCAACTTAAATTATTTTTAACTCAGTACTAATTTGAATTTATTTTTTTTCTTTTCAAAATAATGCATGCTTGTCACTTAGGATTTTTATTTGCTTTCCTAAGCATATGTTTTAGCAAATTTTGACCATATGTTTATTTGTATTTGTTGTTTTTCTATATTTTCCTTTATTTATTAAGTTAACAATTATTTATGTCTTTTTTATTTATTTTTGTTTATGCATAATCCTGTTCTCTTTTCCTCAACATTACCTTGTTGATAAAAAGTCAGCAAATGGCTGACAAATTCATACACTATACCTTGAGACATTTTAAACTTTTTCTGTCAGTTATGAACTGTTCTTTTTGCCTGTTTCTCCATCTTTAGCTCTTGACTTCATGTTTTACCACAACTGAACACAACACTGCAAAACCTGCTACCACCCTACTGTATGCGCTTCACCTTTTTCACTCTTTTGAGAATTCCTCATCTGGATATTATTAATGGATGACAAAAATGTGACATGTGAGGTGATTCTAATTTCCATTAAATTAGTAATAGTAGTAATAGTAATAGTAACTTCAGCATGTTTATTTAAGCCAACATATAAATGTGTTCCTGGCTTTGCAGTCTCAATGATTTAGAAAGCGAAACTATTATTGTGTAGCATAATAGGAGTATGTCTGGTAGAATTTCCATTATATAGAAGGGACAGAAAAATGCCCGGAGATAATTTTGCCATTAAGTCAGATATTTTTCAGCATAATAGTTTAAAAGGAGTGAAGCAGAGTTAGTGTAATGAGTAAAGCGATGGGTGGCGAGAAGTTGTCAGGAGTGTGATTGTAGTGGACTCTATCTTTAGTAGCTCATTAGAGAAAACCAGCAGCAGTAGCAGAGTAACATCAGAGGGAACACTGCCTGAATCTATAATGGCTAAAGACTATATTGCTAAAATCGGTTTTCCATTACAGTATTACAAGCAAGTGTAATGTATTATAATGATTACCACTATGTGTTTTCTTGCTCATCTCTTTCGATAGAAGGCATCATTTGCCAGGTTCTGTGTTTAGCTGTCCCGGACTTAATTATTGACAACCTATTGCTGCCAATCGCATAGTGTACTCTGTTTTTATTTCCATGGAAAGTACCTCTTGCCCAATGATTCCATCCAGCTGTTAAGCTTTCCTGGATGAAGTCACTGACAGAGTAATTTATGCCACTTAATGTGTGCACTTTTTTTCTGTAGAAAGTACTCCAGCCCCAGTAACACTACTTCTGTCTTTAATGGAAACCAACAAAAGAGCTCATGGTGTGATTAACTTTGTGTACTTTTTTCTTTCCATGAAAAGTACTTCCAGTGATTTTGTGTTCAGGAGGGTTTTTTTTGTTTTTGTTTTTTGCTGGATGAAGCCATTAACAGAGCTTTTGGTGCCATTAGCTTTCTGTTCTGTGTTTCTGTCAATGAAAAAAATAGTCCTTGTCTAGTGATTATGTGACGAGCAATGTCTCTTTCTTGGACATAGGCACTAAAGAGCTGTTGCTGTCATTCTCTATATACTCTTTTTTTCTCTCTTAATAAAAGTTACTCTTGGCCAAATAATTACATGTTTATCTGTTCCTCTTTCTTAAATGAACCCACTGATATAACTATTGCAAACATTGACCACATATACTTCTTGTTAGTGGGTAGCTCTGCTACTTTCTGAGTGAAGTCACTGACCAAGGCATTGTGGTCATTAATATTCTTTCCACAGAAGATACTCCTTGCTCAGTACTTCTGTTTCACAGTCTTTAGGAAGCAACTATGTGTACCTTATTTTTCTTTATATGTAAAGTTTCTGTGCCTCTTCCTACAGAATACTTTTGCTGAAGGTCACTTTCTTTCTTTCTTTTTTTAAAGGGAGTTTTCTTTTCATGGTCGTCACATGCCACTCCATGCAATTAGCTAGACTTCTTACCACAGTTGACTATCTGTGTGCCATACATGATCAACTGAATTATATGATTGCATTAGATTAAATTGGATTGATTTGAACTAAGCTGTATTTGTTGTGAATATGTATAAATAAACTGAACAAAATTAAATTCACTTTAGAAGAAAGGTTTGGCCATCATAGAGTATGTCCCTTTTATTCATAAAAAGGAGTATGTTTTCTCCGCTCAGCCTTCACCCACACCCTAACCCCAAAATCCTTGCTCCAATATTTCACAGACAACTTCTTTCACCAGCCATCAGCAAGTGTGAGCATCTTAACATCAGCCCAGATGGAATTGGGGTATATTAGCCTCAGGAACAGAACATGAACTGAGGGCTAATATACCAAACCCTGCATCAGCAAAAAAGTAGGAAAACCCATTTTGGGCAAATTACGTTCCCTTAAAAACCTAACGTAACTCAAATGAAATCTGATTTACTACTGTTTATTTAGAAATCAGACCTCTTTCAACTTAAAGATCAGCTTTTTTGTGCCAGAAGTCAGCATCAAAACAAATTCATGTTCACAGCCAGAGTGCTAAGTAGGCCACAGCATGGTATGTGACCCACAAGATGATTCAATGGCCCATTTTTGTTCCCCAACCATCTGATACTCAGCCCGCTGAGGTGGAAACCTACCCGGCTCAAACGGAGAGAACTAAAGCCTTTGGTATCAGTAACAAGGTGTAGCTTTTTGTTTGCTTCAAGAAAATATGCATCCGAGACAAAAAATATATAGAATATAATATGTTTCAGTTGTGAAAGAGAAGACTAGATAATTGCCTGTTTTGTGAACCATGCAGCAATCTTTGCTAACCGCAGCAGATAAGAGATTAAAATAAGAAACTAATAGTGTGTCTTTTGTATCTTTAAAAACTTAAGTAATAAGTTCAATCAAAACTCTTTTGGGATGGTGTTGATATTTTACAGCAGGTAGGTATGACAAGTAAACCTGTTACATTGAATTCTACTAAGATTTGTTGTTTGAGTGTAAGAAAACTCCTTAGAAAACAGTTGTTTTAGATATTTTTTATCTTGAATCAACCTAGGGTCTGTAGAAAATATGCTCCACTCACTCCTCCTGTGGAAAAACCCACTGAGATTGTTATCTTGAAATAGAGGGCATAATGTGTGTTAAATTGAGCATGAATAAAGCATTCTGTTAGCAGTGTTCTTTTGCGACCCTCTCCTGAGCAACATATTCAGCTTGTTTCGTTCCAACCTCCCTGAGTTTTTAAATTCACCATCACCATAACTCATCTGCATCATAACAGCCCCTCTGTGTCCTCTTAAAGCCGATTTACTGGAAGAGTAAAAGTATGCATGCCTTGCTCTTGCTCTGAATTATTGGCACTGTTTCACATGAAAACATTTCACAGTTAAACTAATTTTGGGGCAGCATAAAAATCTATCGTCTTTTGGAAGAGATTGTTTGTTCTGCATTACAAGGTATCAGCCACACTTAGTGACATCCATAGTAAAGAATCCTCTGTAAAAAAATCCTTAAAATAAATTGCTTGTTGCAGTCACATAATCTCACTTCCGTGGTAGAAAAATGCAACTTGTTCAGAAATAACAGTCTTTTACTAAACAAATTTTGCCACATGTATAGGTATGCATCCCTTTAAAATAAATAAACTTCAACCAGTTGCTTAGTAAATAACTCACTTTTTTGACTGGTTTAGGATGTATCACACCAGCCCTGTTTGGTCTGCTTTCATCAAACTCTAGTTTGTTTGCCTTGAAAGTCCAGTTCTTTTAGAGAGTTGTAAATGCACCATCAATCTCTGATGCAGAACAAAAAAAAGAAAATAACTAACTCTGGTCCGCCTAATAGCCCAGGTCTCGGTTTGGTTGAAGTGAAACCTTGTTACAGTTATAATGTTTATGTGAATGCAAGTGGAAAGGAGACCAGTCCAAAAACAGGAAGCAAGCTATAGCCCAGGGCATTCTGGGTAAATACAACCAAAACAAACGCGTGAGCAGGACAAATTGGTTAAAGACAAAAGAGCTACTCTGATGCTAATGCTACTCCATTTTTGTTTACATTTGTGAAGAAGGAAGTTGTGCTCAGTGTCTTCTTGAGAGGTTTTTGTGTCGTTTCCTTCAGTGACTCTTGGTGGACCTGTGTCTATCTTGCCATCACTCACAGCGAGCATGATGTGAAAGAGGTCAGAAATCTCCTAAGCTCTGTTAAAGAACTGCTGCAGGGAATTGCATCAAGAGTTCACCAAGTTCTCATAACTTAGTGAACATTAAATAATAGCAGCTTCAACCTGTTTGACACTGATGTCAAACAACAGGTCCTTTGCTGTCCTACCGTGACAAAAGTAAACATGATTTTTTTTTTTTCCCCAATAGAAATTTAATCTTTCCTTAACATAATCAACTAAACTGATTTCAACCTTTGAAAGTGAACAAGAAAACATTTTGACAGCAGGTTCTTGAAGGAAGACTTAAATGTTTCATAAACCTGATTTGCCTCATTGCAGAATGACATTGTACTTTTAAAGCCTGGTGTCTGTGAACTGCTTAGAGAAGGAGATGTGACAGAACCTGTTTAAAGACCGGATGGTTGAAAGATTACAAAGCTGTTTCTGATCAAGAGCAAAAACATATCAGTATCCTGATCCAAACCACGTTATATATTGCAAATGACAACCTTTAAATGGGATTTAACAGCATACCACGGGAAAGACCATCCACCATAGACAAGGAGAAGTACCTTTCTGCACCCAGCTATGCTGCAAACGGCTTAGAAGGACTTGTTCATTCTTAACTGTCCCATTAGTACAGATTACCAGCTTCATAGTCAAGCTCCTGAGACCTGATCAGCAGCACTGCTGGACACAGAACAGCTTTCTGATTACGATCTGAGAGCACCCTTCCATATTCGCCACAGGAATGTTGGGTGAAACTGTGCCACCTGTTAATCATTTCCAGGGATGAGACTGGTGCACATATGTGTTTTTTCTCACTTCGCCATCAAATCCAGACACCAAAACCTCCATTCCAAGCTTTTTTTGAATAACTGAATACACAAATCTTTAAAAAGTAGCCAAATTGTTTTATCTGATTACTTCATTTTCACAGTAAAAGTCTCTGTAGTTTCTAGCACACAAAAATTTGCCTTTTTAAGCCCCAACCCACTCTTTACATGTCCCACTGTTGTCAACAGAAAATCCAAAATGACACGTGCATGAAGTGTAATTTTAACTTGGCACACAAATCTATGTGTGATGCTTTTATTTTTGAAAGCTACTGCAGTGGTTTAACACTTGTTGGTTAATGTTATGAATCCACACACTGCATGCTGAAGATATTCAGACAGCTGGATCAAGGCTCACTGCAGTAAATAGCCACACCTGACACATATAATACTCCCCATGACGCTAAATACTAGCGTCAAGTTTAGGATTGAAAACAATACAAATACAATTAAATTTCTGAGTATGATATAGCTAATGTGTTAATTGTTTTTATTTATTCTTATGTTCTAACTGATTACATCTTGAGTTAAGATTATCAGGCTAAGCATGAAATGTAAAAGAAGAAACAGCACTATTTTAACTTTTATAATTTTGGTTCTAGAAGTCACTTCCATTTACTGCATGGTCATTTTAGATGCCACTATGTTACATTAGTCAGTTGTAATCATTACTGTAGCCAGCAGCTAAGAAAATTATGTTGATTTTAATCTCAAATATATTTTTAAAATAACTGAGATGAACTAATGATTCTGTCTTTAACAACAATTATGGCTATTAATATGACCTTTTAGAAAAAAAATTGAACATCTCTGCACTACAAGCCGTAGCATTAAGAAAATGTTACACAAAGAGGAGTAAAAATACATTTATCAGGAGCTATTTTCAGCAGTGGATTACTTTGTTGGTCGGAGTAATCAGGACAACTACTTAAAATAAATTGCAATGAAGCTATTTATCTCAAAGCAGAAGCAAATTATCCACCCTGCTTGTTTTACGTTTATCCATTCAGGTAAAATAATAATTATTATTTTTTTCATTTAAAGTATTACAAGTCTAAAGAAAGCACTCATTCGCATTTAGAATCTAATTTGGATTTAACTTTCCTTAATCCATGCAACTAGCTTAAACCATTGTGTCTAAATTTGGATCACAGTGAGAAGACGGTAAATCCCTTTAAGTCCTGAAACAGTGAATGAAAATATTTGCTTCTTCCAACTATAAAATAAATAATCTTTTTCTCTTCTGCACCTGTCTCTTTTCATCTGATGCCTAAGAAAACCAAACATTTTATAGTTGATGTCTCACACAACTGCATAGTAAAAACTAAGTCATCGTGCTATTTAAAGTTTCCCAAATAGTGCCAGGACAACACAGTTGAAGACCAAGACCGACAGGAAGATTAGAAATCACCGAAAGCACAGGAAAACTGACATTACTCTAAAAGGATCCCTTCATCCATGCATGCAACTTTCAGTTGCCATGCCAACCTGTTACCAGTCTGCTGCAGCAAAGATGAAAATGGAAACACTGCAGTAATGGAAAGTCTGATTCCTGTATTAGTGCTGCCATAAAAAAAAAAAAACTGGGCAAATTAGTAGAACAGCAACTCACCGAGACGTCAAAAACCTCTTCCGTGTCATCCAACATACGGACCGTGACAGTGACATGTCGTCCAGGGGGCATGGCCGGGGGCTTGTGGCCTGGGTCCAATGTACTGATGCCAAGAGTCTCAGGGGCTCCAAGACGCTGACCTGCTCCAGAAGACAGGTTCTCTGGGTCTGGCTCTGCCATGGTGCGCTGGGATGTTCACTGCAAAAACTGCATCAAAGCAAAGATTCAGAGGCAATCAGCTGGCATTTAAACCATGTGTTGTTCACAGCATAAATAGTGTGAGTTCTAATTAAAATAAGAAATCATTACCATCCTGAGAAAAGGCGTCCTGGTATATGCTATATTTGCACTCAGCACTAATGGCTCATAATTGTTGCCTGTGGGAGTCTCATTTACAGCATGAGAAAAAAAAAAGATTCTAGGATGTTCTTAATTTCAAGGCATAGATCACTCTTAATTTAATCTGACAAATGAACCACAGAGCTAGAGGGTAAAATCACAGAGTCAGTGATTTTACCCTGACTCTGTGATCGAACATCGATTAGAATTTTCTAAATCGATATTCGGAAAAATCATACAAGCAAGGCACGGCAAAAAACAGACACATGAGTTTTATCAGGTCTCAAGGGCAACATGTCAGAGACGTAAATATGCAGCTGGTGATGCGAACTGAGAGTGTGGTGAATGAAGAGTAATCTGAGAGCAGAGAACAAAACTGTGAATGAGAAACACCCTGCTTGAGAAAATTCAAAGGTAGCCATGAAAAATGAATAAATATTCTCTTGTTTAGAAATAGAATAAAACAGTTTTTAAATTATTAAAATCCATCAATATATAGACCAATTCCAGAGAAGATAAAATGTTTAAAAATAGCTTTTTGAGGTTTTCTGTGAATGTCCTCCACATAAAATGGGATTAAGTAAACGGCTTCTCTTCCAATTTCAAGTAAAAAGGACATTATCTTCATCACCAAAGGATTATGAATTGACTTTAGGAATGGGTTGACACATGACATCAAACTATCCAACAGTATAGCCAGAGGCAGATCCACACAACGCCCATAACCATTCAAAGATCTGGCATTCCAACAAACTGAGATCATTCTGAGACCTTACCAAGTGGAAATAATGAAGCACCACAGATAGTGGGCAGCTGTTCAGGCACCACAGAGATGAGTGACCACATGTTCTCATTGTATGTCTTATGTGTTGTTACCAAAGCAGTGCATTCTTAGTGGGTGGGTATCTTATCTAGAATAAACAAACATATCCCTGACCATGACGTGTTGTCTTACAGAAACATACTATATCTAAAAGGAGATTAAAGAATTTTACTACAAAATCTCTCTAGTAGCTTTAAAGAGCCATCAAAAGCTGGGTTAGAAGTGATTAAAATACAAATAACTCATCAATGAATCCAGGGTATTTAAGTTGTGGTCAAAGTTAAAACAAAATTCCCTATGATACTGTCAGGCATGTTTTTTTTAAGAAATATCCATTTAATTAATCAAATGTTTTTCCTTCTATGCATTTCAATCCATCTGCATTTTTTTTTACATTTTATAGAGAGCTAAATTAAGCATCTATTTATTACTGATACAATGTGTTGTTTTATGCAACAGTGGATCTCAAAAATGTAAACATTTAAAAGACCAGAGTCACACTGTCATTTATTTTGTCTGAAGACATTTTGAGTCAATGGTACATGTGGACTCAACCATGTTTTGTAGCAGCCAGTTTTGTGTCAAAATGGACTGATATTTGGAACTGAATCATTCATATCGTCATTCATCATGTGGAAACACTCCTATGGCAGAGATCATGATACTGCCTCCACCATGTTTCACTGTGGATGTAGTATTACCTTGAGGGTTTAAGGGGCTGTTCATGACAAACATATTTTGGGATTGTGGTCCATAATTTCAAGTCTGGTTTCATTAGAGTATAACACGATTTTGGGAGAGTTAATCTAAATTAAATGTGAGCCCCTTTGCATCATTGCTTCTCATTAATTTTAAGTAAACATCCAGTTTCTGTAATCTCGCTATTTTGCTGTATTTTCAATGAGATTCTTTACTTAAGAAATTCAAATGAGTAGAGAGTTAAGGCTTGTGTATTTTTTATTTACAATAAATGTTGCATTATTTGCACCTGTTGTGTTCAGTCACCACAGAGGAGTGTGAGCAAACATTACTATTTTCCAGTGAAAATGCAGACACTCTGCAAGGAGCTATATCTAACACTATCACTAAGGATGCAATTTGTGAAAAGAAACACACTTTAATTCAAATCTGCTAATTTATTATATCTGACCCTTAACTGACCATCACTCTAAAACTCTTGCGTTTAATTTCTGGCAATTGCTTTGAGTATTGCCTCTAAATTCCCGACTTGTGTGACCTGCACATGGCTTGAAACCAGAGACCCTTCACACAAAGCAGTAGTGAAACAGAGGCGAGGAAAAGAGTAGACAGTGATTATTTCAGCCAACACATGCCCTCCCTCGCAAAGAGTATCATGAATCAACTGGTCAAGAGTTCTGCGTGCTCAATCTGAGTGCCTAACTCAAGTCCAAACAAAAACACAGAACAGGCACCAATTGTGCAGGTGGCACTAAAACACAAGTCACTCAATGTACAATACCAGGCGGACGTTTTCAGACGGGGTAACCTCGCTGCCTTTGAACAAGTTTGCTTGAAATTCCCCACATATGTGCAATGTGGAGCTGGGTTTTTATAACAGTGGCTCCTCTGTGTGCAAGGGGCCCCTCCAGTGCACAGCTGGAAACCTTTAGTGACAGCTGAATGGCCAGAGGCTGCAGCCTGATACAGCCAGTTGTCCACCTGAAAGAAGCTGCATAACAAAACAACCAAAAAAGGGTCAATTTCCTCTTGTGCTCTGCAACAGATCCTGATATGTGGGTGTGGCTGGATTTGCCGAAGTTCCAAATGTTAGAGGGCAGTGTATAGTGATTAAGTGGAAGGATTGCAAGCCGACTGGAAACATGCATGATGCACTTCTTGTGAAAACGATTGCCTCTCCTGACTCACCTCTCACAGTCTTGACACCTTGACAGTAATGTGGGTTAACAGAGCAGAGGCTGCAGTAATCCTCATAGTATTATCACCAACAGCTCCAGCACATGTGACATTAATACAGTGCCCGGACTCACCTGGATGCGCACTGTGGAAACTAAGCTGGCAGATCACATTTGCACACTTCCTGGTGAGGTATTGAGCATTTAAATGTCACGGTGATCCACGAATCAAATTACGGAGAGGAAACCTGAGCGATTGCTGCTGCGTCTGATGAGGAAAATTTGTGCAATGCAATCCACACTGCAGGACAGAGAGGACAGGACCCAAAATCCGAAAAGACACGGGAAAGATACTCCCAAGACTTAACCCGAATCTCATCAAACAAGTTCAATCACTTCCCTAAAACAGAGCAACACTGACGGAGGACTTGCGCTGCACGATTCTTACCCCTTCTTCTCTTTTCTGGTAATGCGGGCTTAACCAAGCCAAACTATTTTCCGCAGCTGAAATGAAGATATTACATCCACGTCCGGGCGCACGGAAAGAAAATGTGAATCCCAAGGGAGTTTTTAAACGCGGTTAGCACCGCAGCAGAGGCTCTCTGCTGTCGCCATGACGGCAGTCTGAGCGAGTGAGCCGCGGAGAGAGACGGGATTTCACCAAAGCGAGCGGCGAGCAGGATCTTCTCCCGTTGGTTCTTACTAAGACAATGAAGGAGGTGCTGCACCTCCACCTTCTGACACGAACCAGGAACTCTGGGGAGGAACAACAACACCATCTAGTGGCCTGTGCAGCTGAAACACACTTTTGCCAAACTTGTTTGGTGCGCATGTTAAAATGGTTAATTTTTACACTATACAGTAATAAGATGGGGCACAAAATGTGGAGTCAATATGAAAGTAATGTAGAGTAAGTGAAATAAATTGAACACATCTTTTACTGAGAAATAAACAAAGAAATGTTAAATGTCACTTTTAGAATGGTGAGCTACAAATTGAGAGAATTATCTGTTGTAGAAATTGAACACTAAATAAACTTGTCAGTGTCCATGTAAATGTATCCAAGTGTAAACCCTGCACCCATGGATCTTGCTTTTTGAGAAAGTAGGAACACAGACATGTAAGGGCAAAACATCACGGGAACATTTGCATAACTTTGTACAGGTCCTACCTTTTTGTTGGCTGCTCTTTATGAGCTTGCTGTCCTGTCTGTAGATTTTTTTTTGAATCTCTAAGGAAGTTTGTGCCTTTTGTAATTTTCTGTTTAAGGGGATTTTTCGGTTGTTCCTTTGTTGTCCTTGTTCTTGTTTTGCATCTTCTTGCAGAATCTCTCGTTTTTCCTGTTTTTGTAATTACATTGCCTCTTCTTGCTGTAGTTTACTTTTCTTTATCAACATTTCAATCAGTGGGTCAGGTCCTGTTACCTGGGGCTTGCAGCCAATGGTGTCATAGGAGGATTTTTAAAAGTCTTCCGTGACTGGATCCACCCATTACCGCAACTTCCATCTGACTCTGATAGTAAGCCAATAACTGGGGTGATACTGATTTCATAGTGCCTGTGACAGTATTATGTAATTATTGCACAGTGCTTACCGGTGCCTTCATTTTTTATGGAGAGTGGGAGGTCTTTTTTGGCTCACATTTCATAACTGTGCTCAGGGAGAAGGAATGGTAAGCTCTGTTTTTTATGTCCGTCACCCGCCTTCTCACTGGCAGAAAAAGCGTCACCTACACATTCAGTTGTGTGGGACAGAAGGAGGAGAAATCTCTGTTGGTGTCTTGGCAGCTTTACAGGCCCTCTGGAGGTTCTTTCTTGGGAGTGAAGCAATGATGAACATAAAAGTGTGAAAATGAATGGGGTGAGGAAAACAGAGATGATACTGGCTTGGGTTACTTATGTAAGCAGTCAAGATTTGGGGCCATGTTCTCACTGATCTCCTATTCGCTTAAAAAAAAATCCATTTAATAAACCACTGATCAAGAGGGAAAGAACAAGAATTTACTTGGAGAACATTTGTTTTCTGTGGTTGCCATAACAAATTTCTGTGAAAATTTACCACAGGAATGCATTAAAATGATTTTCAGAAGTATTAACACTTATTCAATTTTTGGAGAAGTTTAAGCATCTTGGTGTCTTCAGTAGTTGCTATTGTCTGTTGTCGTGAAGAAAGAGCTCAGACAAACATCAAGGCTCTTAGTTGACCTTATTAACCTATGTTTGAACCACCACTATTGTCATGAAACCCACCCTCCGTTTTAGATGTGAGGGGCTCTGTCATCTGTGGGGGACCTCAAAATAGAGCTGCTGTTTCTTGTCATCGAAGAGATTATTGGTTGTGGTGCAGCCACCTCAAGATGCTTTCAGGGTGCCTCTCCTCACAGATATTCTAGGTGCGTCCCACAGGGAGGAGACACAGCAAAAGATCCAAGACTCGCTAGACAGACTACCCATGCAGCCTGGAAATACGTTGAGATACCTCAACATCTCAGCGCTCTGGCTTGAGATTTTGAGGTCACAAAAATCTCAGGCCACAGCGCTGAATGTAGTATTCTACATTCTGACCATAGAATGTACAATACTACATTCTATGGCCTCAAATGAAGGGTGTCATTATGGAGATAAATGTTTGGGTCAACATATTTAACATGCTAAGGTTAAATATATATATATTTTTATGAAGCTGTCCCTATCTCAACACTCTGTACTGTAACAAAGGAGCTGTTGATCGACTTTAGGAAGAACAAAACGGACATCAAGCCTCTCACCATCAGTGGGACCTGTGTGGAGAGGGTCCCAGTGTTCAGGTTTCTGGGCATGGAGTTGGAGGACAAGTTAACCTGGAGCACCAACACCAAGGAGCTGCTGAAGAAGGCACAGCAGAGACTGTACTTTCTGAGAATCCTCAAGAAGAACTGTCTCCCCTCAGACCTGCTGCAGGCCTTCTACCACTGCTCCATAGAGAGTGTACTCACGTACGGTCTATGTGCCTGGTACGGCAGCAGCACATCCTCGGACAAGAAGGCGCTGCAGAGGGTTGTCAGGGCAGCAGAGAGAACCATAGGCTGCCTCCTCCCCACCATGGAACAGATTTACACTTCCAGGCTCCGCAAGAAAGCTATGGACATTTTAAATGACCCTTCACACCCTGGAAATGGTCTCTTCCAGCTGTTACCATCAGGCAAGAGATACAGAGCAATAAAAACCAGGACAAAT